>CAJVQA010012526.1:0-10059 GCA_910591915.1 Cetraspora pellucida
ACTATTATTTTTTATTTTTTTTTTATTTTTTTATTTTTATTATTTTTTAAAATTTTGTAAAATAGCCAAAATTCTTTCGAAATTATTTCATTTCTTTCACAATATTGTAAATTTATTTTATTTCAAAATAATTTCACATCAATCACAATTATTTTGAAAGATTTTCTGTATGCAAAATCTTTTACAATATTTCGCATATTTATTTTGCTGATGTAGTAAATATGAAAACTAGATTATTTAAATAAAAAACTTACAGTTAAGTTTTAAGTAGAATTGTTAATAAAGTTACATACTTTGAAGCCATTCTAAAATAAGCTTAACTTAAATTAAAATAAGTTAAAAATTATTTAAAAATTTGAAATAAATTTGAAATACACTAGATTAGCTTTAAGCAAGCTTAAAATAACTTAAAGTTAAGCTCAACTTAAGCTAAAATAGGTTAAATAGTTGTTTAACTTATTAACAATCCTAGTTTTAAATATGATAACTAGTATATAAACTTTGAACAAACTATTTAAATTAGACAATAACAAAGTTGTATAAGTGATTAGTTGTATATTCTTTTTATGATTGCCTTTATAATTGTTATAAAAATATCTATTAGCTAAAACATACTATTAATAAAATCCTAGATTGCAAGTACTTATCTTAATATTAAAAAAAAATAATAAATAAATTAATAACAAAATTATTAAAAATTATAAAAATTATAAAATAATTTTTTTTGTTAAAGTCTATACTTTATAGCAATATTTTTATTAATATTTTAAATTATCTATTATAACTATTTTTATATTAAATTTTGTTTTTAAATTAAAGTTTCTGTCTTTAAAAGTTGATGTTTTTATTAAAGTTTTTTTAAATATAAATGCTTTAGAGATATTTATATATAGAAGATTACAACTAGCTACACATGCATTTTTACTATCTAATTTAAATAGTTTGCTTATATATTACTATACAAGTTTTATATTAGATGTTATATCTGCAAGCCAACTATAGGTTTTGCTTATTTTAGTCTTCTAAATATATAATTTTAACTTGTATTATAGTGATATCTTTAAGACTACATTTATTTAAAGTACCTGATGTTTTTAATATTTTTAGAACAACTTTATTCTTAACAGAAAACTTACTAGAACCTTCTATGTTTTATATAAGCTAATCTAGTTTTATGCAATATGTTATAGTTTCTTAATACTTGCAATTATAGAGATTACCTATTCAACTATTATGTTATACTATTTTTTTTTTGTAAAGTTTACTAGAACCTTAGTATTTATTTTTTTAATATCTTTTCTGTTGTCTTTTACTAACTACTATTTAGAACTAACAGGACTTTTCAAACTTTCAATCTAAATAATTTAGTATAATATACTTTAGTATTCTTTTTTTAGTAAATTTGTAATCTTGTTAGTTATATACTTTTTTGCACATCTTGTTATTTAGTTTATTTATCTGTTCTTTTAAATATGTTTTATAAACTTTCATCAGTTTAACAGTATTGCCAAAAGTTCATGCTATCTCTTTACTTAAAAATTTACAAGTAGGCTTTTGACTTTTTAGTTTTTTCACTTTTTGCACTTAGTGGTCTTATTGTGAGTTTGCACTAAAGTCTTATACAATATTAGTTATAACATTTCTCTATATATGTATAATATTACACTTCATATAGATGCATCAAGCTTTTATTTAAAATAAAATTAAAGATACATCAATCCAACTGATTATTAAAAAACAGTTTGTTATAACACAAATATAATTTTTAAATTTTATTATAGATAGGATTTGAACACTAGATCTGCTATTTAAAGAATAACAACTTATACATTATATTAAGATTGTTATTTTCTTATTTTTACAATAATAAAAATATAATTAGTTATATATCTAACTTATTTTAAATAGTTTGTTAGGAGAGAGATGTGGTAACCTAGTAAAGTAGTCAGGTTGTCAACCCCTCAAGTGGTAGGTTGGGTGTTCAAATCCTATTGATGATAAAAATTTAAATAATCATCTATGTAATATTTGTATTATGGCAACTGTTACTAATGATTGGGTTAGAATACCTATAATGGTGATTGCACCAGCACAACTAGCAGGTCATGAGACATCTGTGCAATGTTGGAGTTATACAGAGAAATGCAAACTAACAAATTAGGCAGTGCAAATACTAGATAAGTCCTTGTGATCATGTAAATTTGTTGAAATTAGGTAACAAGAAGTCCATTTGAAAAGACTCGAGTAGAGAGGTAGCTGGATCTTCGATGGCCTTACTGTAAAGACTAGCCTGAGAAAATGGATACCAAGGTCTAGTACCTGGTTGTAGTAGCCAAACAGACAAAAACTTTTAGATTGGGAGTCTCAGGAGTATTACTAACTAAGTTGCTGAAATGAACCAAAAAAAAAGAATATTAGACTGACTTGATACACTGATAGACTGATCATAGTCTTATATAAGCTATTTGGATTGAAAGTTTGGTAAAAAGATAGAGAAAAAGGCAAGAGTATACTAAAGTACTGGAGTTATACTGTGAAGTAGATGCTGGGATCTAAGTAAACTCTACAAGAGCATAGTGGTTTAATGGTCAGCCCTGATCGCAAGTGTTGGTTCTGCTATAGCGATACCTAGATCAGCTATAAAAATAGGTACAGAAGGCTCTAAGGGGTTTACTTTGAAAATAAATTAGTCCTAAGGTTGAGATAATGATCTGAGCATCTGAGTATGATCCAGTGAGTTAATACAGGTTATAGGTTCAGAAGGTTTAAAGTGAAACATCCAAGCAGAGGTGTTAGATACAACAATTAGTAGGAAACCTTTGGGCAGACTTTTTAAATAGGTAATATAGAAAAGTTACATGTGTAGCCAATTGTATACTCTCCTGTAGTGATTTATTGAACTACAATACTGATAAGTGATTAATAAAAGTCAAAAAACCAAAGAGATCACTTTAATACTAAAAAAAAAAAAAATAGTTTGTTAGGATGTAATGACTTAATGAAGTGGAAGTTGTCAATTCTCCAAATAATAGATTGGGAGTTCAAAATTCACTAATAGTGAAATTTGAAAAAACCATCTATATTATATCAGTATTATGAAAGATAAGTGATATTATGATAATAGCACTTCATCGATCAGTTAGGATCAGTATCTGTAACATGGTCACATCAGATAACTGGCAGGTCATAGGGCATCTGTGCAATGTTATAATTATACAGAGAAATGCAAACTGGTATTAAGTAGTACAAACCTAAGATAAGTTCTCATAATTGTGTAAATCTGTGAACTGGAAAACTGAAGCCCACTTGGGAAGACTTGAGAAAAGAGGTAACACGGATCTTTGGCAGTACTACTATAAAGGCTAAACCTAGAAAACAGATATCAATATAAAAAAAATTGGGTAGACAAGAACCTCAGATAAGGGGTACTACCAACCAGGTTGCCAAAAGTCTTAAACTAAAAAAAAAAAACCTTGAAAGGCAGACTCTAGGATACCAGGAACAGGTTATAGTCCTATCAGACTATCTGGATTAGGAGTCTGAAATTGGAAACAGGAGTATACTATAAATACTAAAAATATGCTATGAAGTTGGTGCTGGGGTTTAAATGAACTCTGCAAGAGTAAGCTCTGTTAACAAGAGACTAAATATAGGTAGTTAGTTAGCAAAAGGGCCTTCTGGAGCTCTATAGTTAGATGACATACTCTGAAATATGTAACAGCTTGATGAATGTATAGACAAAAAGATCATAATTAGGTTAGACAGCACTTAGGTGTACAGGAACTTGTATGCTATTTGTTAGTATATGTATAAGGATTAGAGTATTTAAATAAGTAATCTCCTAGTAGATTGCAGATATAGCAGCTAGTGTAGAACCTGCTATGCAGGTGAACTACTTAAAATAGACAACTAAAAGTTGTACATGTGGCTAGTTGTATATTCACTTTGTATAAGTTATGTAATCATAATTAAAATATAATAAAGGCAATAACTGCTAATAACTACAGTCTTAGTATAAACAAAAAAAAAAACATAGATTGTTTTAAGAATTTATACTAATTGTTATATTTATAATCTATTGAGAATTTTTTTTTTTTTAAGTAACCTCTTTGGTCTTTTGACTTTTATTAATAACTTATTGATAAAATAATTTTATAAACCATTACAGAAGAGAATACAATTGACTATATATAACTTTTTTATATTACTTATTTAAGAAGTTCACTTAAAGGTTCTTTACCAATTGCCATACCTAATACCACTGCTTAAATGTTCTACTTTAAATCCTCTGAATCTATAATTTGTATTAACTTACTAGATTATACTCAAATGTTCAGATTATTGTTTTAATCTTAGAACTAATTTATATTTGAGATAAACTGCTTAAAGCCTTCTGTATATATTTTTACAACTAATTTAGGTATTGCTATAACAAAACTAACTCTTGTGATCAGAGTTATATTATTTAATCGCTATGTCCTTGTAGAGTTTACACATCTACTTTATAATATAACTCTAGTACTTTAGTATATCTTTGCATTTTGTCCAGTCTTTTTATCAAACTTTCAATTCAAATAGCCTATGTAGAACTATGACTAGTCTATTAGTATATTAGATTGGTCCAATATTTTTTTTTTGGTTCATTCTGACAGCCTAATTGGTAATATTTCTGAGACTTCCAACTTGAAGGTTCTTGCCTATCTGGTTACTATGACTGAATATTATAACCTTGGTATTTGTTTTTTTGAGCTAGTCTTTATAATAAAACTATTGAAAATCTGGCTACCTCTTTACTTAGGTTTTCTTAAATAAACTTCTTATTACTTAATTTTAATGAATTTACACAGCCACAAGAACTTATTTAGTATTAGTACTGTCCAATTTGTTGGTTTGCATTTCTTTATATAACAAGTTACACAGATGCTCTATGACTTGCCAATTATGCTAGTGTAATCAACATTACAAGTATTCTAATCTAATCATTAATAATAGTTGTTATAATATGAATATTATATAGGTAATTATTCAAATTTTTTATTGTTAATAGGATTTAAACATCCAACTTACTACTTAGAGGGTTGACAACTTGATCACTATACTAGGTTGCCACACCCTATTGAAAAAATTTATTTAAACTTTTTAATTATCTATTTTGTTAATTATTTTTAACTATTACAAACTTTTTATATATACTTTTTTTTATTTCTATTGTTTAAACAATGTGTATTTTCTTTTTTTGTACTAATATACTGTATATATTACTTCTTATAGAAACTATTTGCTAGTAAGGCTCAAAACATTTTTTTTATTAACTAATTTACTTATTTTATAAACATTAACAGAACTATATCTTTATAGAGTTCATTTAAATTATAGTATTTACTAGTATAATATCTACAGATCAAACAAATAAATAAAGAGTAGATAATAAATAAATAACAAAAAAAATTTGCCATTATTCTACTTTATATTCACCAAATAATGGCAGCATAATAGCAGCATAACAACAGCATAATATTAAAATAATAGTAAAATAACAAGAGATTTGTTAATACATATTGATAACATAATAGTAATATTATAGCAAAATAATAGAACAGTTTTATTATTTTACTTTTAGTCTTTATAACTAAAAGTAAATTAATAGAACTGTTTTATTATTTTGCTATAATGTTATTATTATATTACTTATATTAATAAACTTTCTGTTATTTTATTATTATTCTGCTATTATATTACTATTATGCTATTATTATTTAGCAGATATAGAGTAAAATAATAGCAAATTTTTTTCTATTATTTATCTATTATTTACTCTTTATTTATTTGTTCAATCTGTGATTACTATTTGTTTTCAATTCTTAATTTAGATAGCTTAAAAAAACTATACTTTATTTTTAATATATTAAGTTTAATTTAATATTTTTTTTAATTTGAATCTAGTAGTTTAATTGGTAATACTTCTTATTTAAAAATTTTTGTTAGCCTAATTTCTTTATATTAATATTTATTTTTTAAATTTAACATAAGTTGAACAAATAAATAAAAAATAAATAATAGATAAATAATAATAAAAAAACTGCTATTATTCTATTTATATCTGCAATATAATAGTAGAATAATAATAAAATAACAAGAGATTTGTCAAGATAAGTAACATAATGGTAACATAATAGCAAAATAATAGAACAGTTTTATTATTTTGCTAATATATTATTATTATGTTACTTATATTAACAAGTTTTTTGTTATTTTAGTATTATTATACTATTATATTGCTGTTATACTGTTATTATTTGGTAAATCTAAGATAGAATAATGACAAATTTTTTCTATTATTTACTTATTATTTATTTTTTATTTATTAGTTTGACTTGTATAATCTTTATAATAATATTATCAAAAAATTATTATTTTTTTATTTGGATTTTTTTAAGTAAACTTTTGTTTTTTTTTTAGTTTTATAGATTTATATACACAAGTTGAACAAATGAATAAAAGATAAATAATATGCAAATAACAAAAAAAATTTGCTATTATTTTATTCTATATTTACTAAATCATAATAGCATAATAACAATATACTAGCAAAATAATAGTAAAATAATAAAAGGTTTGTCAATATAAATTACATAATAGAAGGTGTGATGATCTAGTGAAGTGGTCAAGTTGTCAACCTCCCAAGTGGTAGGTTGGATATTCAAATTCTATCAATGGCAAAAATTTGAATAATCACCTATGTAATATTTGTATTACAGCAACTGTTACTAATGATTGTGTTATGATACCTGTAATGGTGGTTGCATTAATATGACTGGCAGGTCATAGGGCATCTGTATAAGTATGGCATTATATAAAGAAATGCAAACTGATAAATCAGGCAGTGCAAACACTAGATAAGTTCTTGTAGTCATGTAAATCTGTTGAAATTGGGTAACAAAAAGTTCATTTGAGAAGACTCAAGTAGAAAGGTAGCTGGATCTTTGATGGTTCTATTGTAAAGACTAGCCTGAAGAAACAGATACCAAGGTCATAGTATCTAGTCATAGTAGCCAGACAGGCAAGAACCTTCAGATTGGGAGTCTTGAAGGTATCACAAACCAGGCCACTGAAATGAACTAAAGAAAAAAAATATCAGGCTGACCTGATATACTGATGGACTAGTCATAGTCCTACATAGGCTATCTAAATTGAGAATTTGGTAAAAAGGCTGGACAAAAGGCAGAGGTATACTAAAGTACTGAGATTATGCTGTAAAGTAGATGCTAGGATCTAAGTGAACTTTACAAGAGCATAGCAGTTTAATAGTTAGCTCTAATCGCAAGTATTGGTTCTGCTATAGTGATACCTAGATTAGTTGTAAAAATGAGTACAGAAGGTTCTGGGGGGTTTACTTCGAGAATAAATTAGTCCTAAAGTTGAGAATGATGATCTGGTGCATTTGTGATGACTAGTGATATTAATACAGATTACAGGTTCAGAGAGTTTAAAGTAAAACATCCAAGCAGAGGTATTAGGTATGGCAATTGGTAGGGAACCTTTGGGTGGACTTCTTAAATAGGTAATATAGAAAAGTTATATATGTAGTCAATTGTACATTCTTCTGTAGTGGTTCATTGAACCACAATACTGATAAGTGATTAATAAAAGTCAAAAGACCAAAGAGATCATCTTAATACCAAAAAAAAATATATATATATATAATAGGAGGATGGTGATCTTAGTGTAGTAGTTGGGTTGTCATCCTCCAAGTAGCAGGTCTAAAATTCAAATTTCACCTATGACAAACTTTGGAAATTATATCTGCATTACAGTAACTGTCTTCTGTCGATCGGTTGGCTCATGTGGCTGTTACTCAGATACACCAGATCAGGTTCCTCTAACTTTGAGAGCTCAGGCATCTATGCGAAATGTAATATTACATATACATAGAGAAATGTTAACTAATGTTGTATAAGATTTCAGTGCAAACCTATGATAAGACCATCAGGCATAGAAGACTAAGAAACTGAGGTGACAAAAACCTACTTGGAAATCCCTGAGTAAAGAGGTAGCATGAACTTTTGACAGTACCATTGGATTGGTTGAAGCCTATGAAACACCTTTATAGAAACTAAAAATTAAAACCAAACTATAAAAAAGCATATAACCAACCAGGCTGCCAGGTTTGCCAAAAGAAAAAGATACAGAAGTATATCATACTGGACTATCTGAATTAGTAGTCTGGAATAAGACTGATGGTTCTAAGTTGCAGCTAATAGGAGATAATGAAAAAGATCTAGAAAGATGGGTACTAGGGTTCTAGTAAACTTTACAAAAGTAGAAATAGAGTAACATAGTGGTTAAACAGGTAACTTTTGTAACTGTAAGTATTAGGTAACTATAGTGTATTGCATAAAACTAGGTTTATATGTGTGAGATATAAAGGCTTTAGTAAGTTTCCTATTGAGGATAAAGTAGTCCTAAAAGTAACAATAAGCATCGGAAACTTGGATGGGTAGTGCCTTAAGATGTTCTTATGATACAAGAAGGACTGTATATGCAAAGAGTTTAAATAGGCAAGACCTCTAGTTGGCTTGCAGGTATAGCAACTAGTATAGAACTTATATAGTAATGTGTAAGTGGACTACTTAAATTAGACACCAAAAGTGCACATGTAGCTAGTTGTAATCTTCAATGTAAGGTGAGCTCTTGGTGGCATGCTGTGTCTTAATATACTTGAATAAAAACATTGCATCTCTCAAGATAAAGACTTTAACTATAAAAAAAAAAAAACAGATTATATAATAGTAATATATTAACAAAATAATAAAACAGCTTTATTATTTTATTTTTATTTACAAAGACTAAAAGTAAAATAATAAAAATATTTTATTATTTTAGTATTATATTACTATTATATTACTTATATTGATAAATTTTCTGTTATTTTATTATTATTCTGCTATTATGCTACTATTATACTATTATTATTTAGCAGATATAAAATAGAATAATAGCAGATTTTTTTGTTATTTATTTATTATTTACTATTTATTCATTTTTTTAACTTGTAATAATTATAAAAATTTATTTTAAAGTTATTCCTTAATCTGTAAGCTTTTTTAGACAAATTTATCTAGAAAATTGTTAAAAATATATTTATGATCTATATTTTTTAAATTTTAAAATATTTAAATAAAATTTTGTTTAATAATATTTGAAAATAAGAATTATATTATAGTAATATTTAATTTTATATTATAAAAAAAATTATATGTTACTTATAAACTAAAAATAGACAAATTTAGAAAAAATTTTTAATCAAAAAAATTATTTACAAATTTTTAGTAAACTCTTTAAATATTAATTTTAAGTCTATAGTTCTTAATACAATATTTTAGTTTATATAAAGAATGACAATTTTTATTAGTAACACTTTTGCAATTTATTTATAAAAATTTAGACTTGTACAAAGTGCAAAAATTTTTTTTAGCTTTAGAAATATATAAAATTTTAAAAAATCATGAAAAATTTTTAATAGTAAAAATTTTTAAATATAATTTTTAAAATTTTAATACATAAGTTTATTAATATTTAAAAAAAGTTTTATAATAAAGTTTATAAAATATATTTTAAAAATACATTTTATAAGCAAACTATATTCTATATTATTAATAAATTATTATTTTATTTAAAAAATACTAAATACAATTTAATTTTTTAGGCAAATTTGCTTGGAATATAGTTTAAGAAATACTGCTTAATATTAGTTTACATTCTTTTATAGAATCAAGATTATTAAATATTTTTAACTTATTAGTCATATTAGCATAATCATAGTTACAGATATCTTATTTTAACTAATTAACAAAAACTATTACTATAATACAAATATATTTTTTAAAATGTTACTTTTAGTAGATTTTGAACTTACAACTTGTTATTTAAAAAAATAACAACTTATTTACTTTATTAAGCCATTATACTTATTTTTATTTTTTTTTTTTTTTAATCTTAAGCAGTTATGCTAGTACTTTATTAAGATTCTTGAAACTATATACATTTATAATTACATAG
>CAJVQA010012527.1:0-10057 GCA_910591915.1 Cetraspora pellucida
AAAAATTTTTAAATAAAATTTTTAAATTTTTATTGCTCAAAAGTTTCTTATTAATTTTAAAAAAATTTTCTAATAAACTTTGTAAAGTATATTTTTAATAAAATATTTTATAAATAAATTGTACCTTATATTATTAATAATTTATTGTGTTATTTAAAAAATTCTAAATTTAATTTAAAAATCTAGGCAAATTTGCCTAAAAAATAGTTTAAAGAATAATATTTTATTTTATCTAATAATTGTTTAGATATCTAAAATAATAGTTGTTTAATATTACAAGAGCTCTGACCAAAAGACTCAAATTATGTTTCAAATGTCCTAGGATATTTTAAAATGACAGAACAATTAATTTAATTATAGTTAATTAATATTTATTAATTATAATATAATATTTACTATAGTATTATTATATATTTTTTATATACTACTATAGTTATTTTTAGTTGTATTTAAGACAATACTTGTTTAAATACTAAATGATTATAAAAAGTTTTGTAAGTGAACATATATAGATTACACAATATTTGTTTTATTTTTAGTTAATATATAAGTTATTACACAATGAAGTACCAAGTATTAGTAAAAATAGAAAGATATAATATTGGTTTATCATTTGTACACAAGTATTATTAGTAAAATACATATAGAATTTCTTAATTTTTACTACATTTTGAACATTCATATGGTTCAGGATGATGTTACAATACATGGTAACTCTAAAACCAATCAATTATTAGGTTAAAATCTATAAAAAGAATAACTTTTTACTCTTTTAAAAGAACAATTCTTAGAAAGTTATAAATAGTTCTTGGATAATTTTTTTTTAAGTTCTTTTTTTAAATAAAAATGCTTTTGTATCTTTAATTATTCTTTAATAAAATATTATATATATATTTTTTTTTGAGTTAAAGTCTCTGTCTATAGGAGTTGATATTTTTATTCATATATTTGGACACAGGTGCCCCCAGAGGCTCCCTTACATTGGAGGTTACAACTAGCCACATGTGTACTTTTAGTGTCTAATTTAAGTAGTCTGCCTATATATTACTATACAGGTTCTATACTAGGTGCCATATCTGCAAGCCAACTGTGGGTCTTGCCTATTTAAACCCTCTGCATATATAGTCCACCATGTCTCATAGGGACATCTTTAAGGCTACACCTATCCAAAGTACCTGATGCTTTTAAGTATCCTTAGGACTAGTTTATTCTTAACAGAAAACTTACTAGAATCTTTCATGTCCCACACACAGCTAATCTAGTTTTATGCAATATGCTATAGTTATCTAACACTTGCAGTTACAGGGGTTACCTGTCTAACTGCTACATTACACTATTTCTATTCTTGTAAAGTTCACTAAAACCCCAGTACCTATTATTATGACATCTTCTTCATCATCCCTTACTAACTGCTACTCAGGACCGACAGGACTCCCCTGACTTCCAATCCAGATAGCCTGATATAGTATACTTATATATCCTTTTCCTCTGGTGATTCTGGTAACCTTATTGGTCATGTGCTCCTCTACATATCTTGACATCTGGTTTATCTGCCTATCCTTTTAGAGATATTTCATAGACTTCCATCAGTCTGACTGTATTGTCGAAAGTTCATGCTACCTCTTTACTTGAGAATTTCCAAGTAGGCTTCTGACTTTTCAGTTCTTTAGTTTTACTGTGCCTGGTAGTTTTATTATGGGTTTGCACTGAAGTCTTATGTGACACTGGTTATTAATATTCCTCTATATATGTGTAACATTACATTTAGCATAGATGTTCCAAGCTCCCATTCAAGATGATGTGACTTAAGGTTACAGATACACAAATCCAACTGATTGTCAAGAGACAGTTTGCTGTAATACAGGTTAATTTCCAAATTTCATCATAGGTAGGATTTGAACCTTAGACTTGCCACTTGGAAGATGACAACCCAACTACTACACTAGGATCACCATCCTTAATAAAATATTATTTTGCTTATTTTATCTTATTATTATTAATAAAAACTCTTCTTTATTTTATACTTTATCTTATTATTCTTTATAATTTATTTTTATTTGATTTATTTTGCTTCTTTTTTCTTATAATAATATAAAGTAAAAAGCTGATTTTCTTAATTAGTTATTTGGCAAATATTAGCTTTATATTATTTCTTTTATTTTTTTCTCTTTTTTGTAATAATATAAAGTAAAAAACTGGGGTTTTTTTTTTAACTATAAGCAGTTATGCTAGTACTTTATTGAGTTTTTGGAATTACATTTATAACTACATATATTTTTCTAATATTTAAGTCTAGCATTACCTGGCCACCTTAACGGTACCTAAGTGCAACCTGCTGCATTACTTCAAACAGAAGTAAGCTACTTGTCTGACTACTCAAAGTTTATAATAAAAAGGTCTTCTTCTTTTCATGACAAGTTCCAAAATTGTCTTCATTACTTTTTTCTCAACTTGTTTTCCTTTTTCTCTTCTTTCTTCTTTTTTTTTTCTGTTTTTTTCTAATCTGCCTTTTTTTTCCTTCCTGCTTTCTTCAGAATTTCATCTTTTTTCCTTTTACTTTTCCCTGTTATTCTAACTTTTTTCTCCTATTTAATAATTTTTTTACAATGTATTCTTCATACTTGTTCATAAAATGTGTCTTAGGCCATTATTGCTACTGTATTTGCAAACTGTTATCTTGATCTTGTATTTAATAACTTTGCTAGTTTGTCTTGTATTTTTTTTGGAATTAGGCCTTTTATTAGTGCTTCTCTTATTTTGACTTTTTCTGTCTCTGTTTTCCCAAAGAGCATTGTGTATAAAATGTGTAGGGGGATCTGAATCTTTTCTTCTTCTTTTAATTTCTTCTATGCTGTTGTGATGGTTACTTTTTGGATTCTCTTTCAGAAATTTCTTTGCCTCTTGTATATTGCCAAGTATGCTTGCGTCTCTTTTACTTTGTCTTGGCACACTTGGCATTCTGCTGTTGTATATATATCTGGCCTTCTTTTGTTGAGTTCTTCTAAGATTGAAAGTTTATCTATTATGTACTTAATAAATGCACTTCTTCTGACACTACTTCTTCTTGTTGTACAGTGTATTCCTTTGATCATTTTAAGCCTTTTTCAAAAATAAGTCCAATCATATATTGTGATTTCTGCTTCTGGCTCTAGATCTTTAACTGCTTTCATTTCTTTCCACTCTGCTCCCAGTCTTGCATTTGTTACTAACTTGCAAAGCAGTCTTGCTAGTATGTCAGTTCATCTGTTTTCTCACTCTAAGTAGTACTCTATCTCTTTACAACTAACTTTTTCAGCCTGTACTATTTTCTTACTTATTGTCTTCTTCTTTGCCAAACTATCTGCTTTATCGTTCCATTTGTCTTTACTATGACTTTTCATTTTAACTAAATCTATCTGAATGTTTTTTGTCTTGACTAAATCTTTAATCTTCATTAACTATATTGCATTCTTTTTTTTAATAATCTTGCTTCTGTCTGCTTGTTCTAGGCTTCTACTAATATTTCTTATTGTGGCATTACTATCTGTATATAACTCTATTTGCTTCTTCTTAGGTATTGTTAGAATTGCTATCCAAATTGCTATCAATTCACTGTTGTTAATATTTGCTACTCTTTTAGTTTAAATGCTAACTCTTCTTCTGGCCATTCTTGTGTCTTGTCTGTTTGGACTCATCCAATACCTATATTGTTCTTAGATGATGGTTCTTTCCTATCTTTTCCATTAGCTGCATTATCAGTATATATTGTATATTTGTTCTTGTTTCTCATAATGTTCCTTTCTAGGACTTTTGTTATTTCTCGACTAATATTTTCTTCAAGTTTTTGTCACTTGATAATTTTTACCTCTAGTTCTTTTATCATTGTAAGGCTCTTTAATTTGCATTTACTTATTTTTGATCTATTAATTTCTGTCTTGTCTATTATTTGGTCTATCACTATCTTAATTTGATTGCTACCTTTACTTATTAATCTATCTGAAATTATATAAATGTTTCTGTTTAATCTTATCCATTGCTGACAACTGTTTTCTATTTGTCTTCTTTACTTATACACCCTTCACATCTGTTGATTTCAGTTGCTACTTTATTCTCTTTGCACTTCATTTGTCAGTGTTTAATTAGTGCCTTTTTCTTTTTCTTTTTTATCACCTTTCTGAGCTGTCTGTAATCTTGTGTTCCATATACTATCTACTCTTTTCTTCTTCTATCTTTTGATATATGTTTCTATTTGACTTGCATTGCCTAAGTATTTTGTTCACCTATTCTATAGTATCTTTGCATTATTCTACTCTCTGGACTGCTAAGCATTTTTAATTCAATTGCTTTGAATCATTCTGCTTTTTTTCCTTTACTTGATTGGCCTTGATAGCCTTTTAGTTGTTGCTATATAATTAGTTTTTCTTCTTTTGCATCGAGTAGTTGGTTCAAATATATTAGACCAGATTCATTTACTCTAACTGCTCCTTTTTTCTACAATTGTGTGTTTACTAATTCTTGTATTTTAGTATCATGCCCAATCCTTGTCCATAGTTCACTTTCTGTTTTAATATTTATTTTTAATTTTCTTGCTTTGAGTATTGTAAGGCATGCTAAATTGTTCTTTAAGTATGTTTTAATTTCTGTCTGTTTTTCTGTCTTCCATATGTTTTTTGTTAAACCTGCTCTTTGACAGTCTTGTATTATTCTTAGCCTTATTAGCTGTTCAAGACTGTCTTGTCTATTCAGTTTCACCAGAAGGCCACTCACTTGTTTCATAATTATCTCTTGTTACAATGTCCTACAGCTGCCAAGATCTTTGGGTTCCATTACACAGTTTTCTACTGTTCTTTGCAAATTGCTCTTTTGTTTTGCTAGACTTATTATTGGTTGATATATTTCATTTAGGCTTTTGTCTGATATTTTTGTTAGCTGCAATATATAGCTTAGTTTGGATATTATTATCATATTGTTTATATATGTAATCTGACTTGTCATTTTTTTGTACTTTAAATCTCTTATAGTTTGGTTTACTATTCTTTTTGCTTTTCTTTTTACTTATGTTTCTCACATTCTGTTGTTTAACTATATTCCTAATAAACAGACTATTTTTTGTCTTGGTTTTTCTATTATCTTGCTTTTTCTATATATTACTGCTCTTTCTTCTTTTCAGACTTTCATGTTTATTATTATTAATTTTGACTTTGATCTATTTATCTCTATATCATTCATTTCAAAAAACTCTTTTGCTATTTTAAAGATTTCTAATAATTGCTTTTTACTGCTTGTGATCCATATTGTATTATCTGCATATACAATTGCAGCTTGATAATATTTTGTAATATTGCTGCATTGCATATCTTTTTGCAACTGTTGCTTAACTGTATACTCTAAACTTTCTTCTTCTTGGATTCTTTCTAATAATGGATTATAGAAGAGACTCTATATTAATGGTGAAATTACTTTGCCTTGGTCTATTTTATTTTCTGCTATTAATTCTTCTGTTAGGCCATAGGCTGTAATTATTCTTAATTGTTTCTTGTGAAAAAAATTCAGTATATATTTGATTGTTTTCTTGGGTATTTTAACTCTTTGCAATGCTAGTTCAAGGCTTTTAAGAGGGACTGAGTCAAATGCCTTTTTCATGTTCTGCAGCAATATCTATATTTCTTTATCTTTTTCTTTTGCTTCCTCTATTATCATATTTAAAATCTGTACTGGTTTCTTTGTTGAGTTTTCTGGAAGGCCTGCAAAATTTGGTTCTCTAAGTATTTCTCTTTCTATAAATACTTTGGCAAGCCTTTTCATTACCACCTTTGTCACAATTTTTCTGAATGTTTTAATTAGCCTATCAGGTGGATGCTGTTTAAGCTATATCTCTACTCTACATCTTTTGGTATCAGATAAACTTGTATTATCTTCTATTTCATTGGAATTTCTCCTACTTCTAAATATAAGTCTGTAAAGCTTCTAAAGACTTCTTGTGTTTTTGCTCCTGCTTTCTTAATCAATATATAGCTTATATCTGAGATTCCCAGAGCTGTTTCTATCTTTAGCTCTCTTAGTACTTCTTTCCATTCTTTTTCTTTAATTTTCCTTTTGACTTCTATATACCATTTCTCTTTGATGCTTTTTCTTGGTTTGTATATTTCTTTTTACTTTTTTGTCATTGCTTCTAACTTGGTGTTTCTTTTTCTAAACTGCATTTTATAATGTTTTGCTACATTTGTCTTTACCTCTTCTGGTTCTGTTATTAGATATGTTTTCCCTTTTTCTTGCTTGATAAGCCTATTAAGCATTATCTTTTTATATGGTTTATTTAAAAGAATGGCAAGCATTTTTCCTTGGTCTGTTTTAATCATTTTACATCTTTTATTTATATTTTCTTCTATTTGTCTCCTTTGCACTTGTTCCTAGTCTTTTTTTTTTTTTTTCTGTAGAAGCTTTTGCCATTCTTTTATATCTTCTATTCAGGCATGTGACCAATGCTTCTGTAATTTTGGCAGTTTTGCACCTATCTTATTGCCTAGTACTTTTAATTGTTTATTTGTTCTGCTTCTTTCTTCTTCTGTTACTTCTTGGTCTTTTCTTATCTTTGTGTATTTGATTAATCTTTGTAGCTTTACAATATCTTTTTCTTGTTGTTGTGTTTTCTAACTGGTTTTTCTATTTGTCATTGTGTTGTATATTCTTTTTTTGAGTATATGCTTATTGGCTACTATAAAAATTGCTTCTTCTATGATATTCTATATACTATTTATTTTGTCTGTATGTTTCTCTATACCTTGCACCTCTGTTTGGATGTTTTTTAGGCTCTCTCTTATTTTTAATTGCTTTTGCAGCTGCTGCACATAATTTTTCCAATTATCTGGTTTTGCCTGATTATATAGATATAGTGTTCTTGATTGTTCTTTTCTTTTGACCTCTGCTTTACTGTTTCTTCCTATCATATGTTTAATCTATATTTCTGCAATTATAATTTTATGATTACTCTTCATAATTCCTTCTGTTTCCTCTATATTTGCCCTTTGCAAACCTGATGCTAATTCTTCTAATACCCAAATATAGTCAATTCTTGTTATAGCTTCTTTGTTTAACCATGTATACTCTTGGCTTGTTAGATGTATATTTCTATATGTGTCTATAAAGTCTTGTTTTCTCATCTAATTAAAGATTGGTAGTCTTTTAAAGTTTGCTGACTGTGAATGTTATCTGCTAATGTATTGTTTGCTATATAATTGAAGTCACCTATAATCATGAATTGTAATTGTCTTTTCTATTTAGTAACCATCTCTACAATCTTTTGTTGGATGTTTTTCTCTATCATCTTATTATTTAGTAATATATAGACTCCTATCACTATTAACTTCAGTTGCTTGAAGTATAAAGTGATTTCTATTATATATTCACTTATTCTCCTAACTGCACCCACATGCTTTTCCCATTGTTCTTCTATTAGGATTCCTACACCTGATTCTTTTTCTTATTCTCTGCTGCATTTGTCCAGTATTCTGTATAGTTTTTGTTTAATGTATATGTCAAAAAGTTTCTTTCCCTTTCAGTAATGTTTGTTTCTATAACTCTTAATATTGCAATTTTCTTCTTTTCTGTCCAGCTAAGCAGATTTTCAAGCTTCTACCCATTAGTTTTTAGATCCTTAATATTATAATATGCTATTTTAATCTTTTTTTTTTCTTGTTTCCATTTCTCCCTTAATTGGTCTTGTTTTGTTCTTATGTTTTCTACTTTACCTTTTCCTTTTCTAGTTTCTTTTTCTTTTTAGTGAGAAGTTGTTGTACTTTTTTCATATATTTCTCTTTCTTTTTATAGAAAATCTTTAATCTCCTTATTTATTTTTATTAGTTCAACTAAGGTGCCCTTAGAAGTGATCAGCTGGGCCATCTCTTGTCCCTAGCTGTATTTTCCCTATTGCTTTGTTTTGCTAAACTTTGAGCCTGTCTAACCTTTCTAGGATTCTTTGAAGCAAATCTTGCATTTGTGGATTGAAGTTGTCTTCTTCTGTTTGTTTTATTCAGCTGCCACCTTTGCTTTTATCATTTTTTCCTTTGGTTGTTTCTTTTTTGTCAGGCTTCTGCTCTTCTTCATTTATATTAATAAATGTTTCTTCTGTATTTGCATGTCTTTGACTGTTATTACCTTCTTTTTTCTTATCCCACTTTTCTTGAAAGTCTTTCCAATATAAAAGGTGGTTATTAAATCTTATTGGTTTGGATTGTGCTGTTTTCATTTCTTCTTTTGATGCAAAAGTAATTGTTGCTGCTCTTCTTTGGTTTCCATTTCTGTTAGGTGGTATGTAAACTGATTTTGCTCTCTTGTTTTTTAAGCAGTATAGTAGTAATACTTCTAAAGCATTGCCTGAAAGTTCTGTTAGTCTTGTTGTAAACATGTTTTGAAAGTCACATTGTGTGTAATCTTCATTACCTTTGGTTACTCTTGCCAACTTGTAAACACTGATTGGCAAAGTTTATAGAATGTTCTCATCAATAAGTTGATCCACTTGAACTACTGCTAATGCCTTGTGTTTAGATCTTTTAATGTGTCTTATTTGTATCTTTTTGAAGCTTTTGCATATATGCCTAATTTCCTCTGTATTAATATTCACAAGTAGGTCCCATATTGTAAAACAATTATATAAATTTGTTTTATTTTCTATTGTAAACAAGTTTTCTTTCTTCTTATTTTCTTCTCTTTTAAGTTGGCTTTTATATTTTTCTTTCTCTTTTTTGTCATTGTTTTTGACTTGTTGTTCGATTTTTGGTTCATTGTTTCTTTCTTTTTCTGAAATGAGCTTGAGCTATTCATTCTCTTTTTCTTGAATTTTGTCTATTACTGCATCTCGACTGTATTCACAATCAAAGTCTACTTCTACCCAGTTGTTTTCATTCTTAAAAACTTCTTTGATTGTCTTAATATGATGATTTTTGCCTAGAATCCATTGCACGTATTTTATTCTTTCATTGCTTGTTTCTCCAGGTAAGATGTATGCTGGCATGTTTGCTTTAAAGAACATGTCCTTATTACATACTCTATTTTCTAATAACTATTGGCTGTATTCAATTGTGCCTGTAAAGATTAAATCTTCATAGGTCATGTTTTCTTCTTTTAATTTTGTTATCTTTTTGTCAATGTTTTCTATATTTTTCTTAACAACTTGGATAATGCTATTTCTTGGAGCTTCTATGTCTTTCTTTATCTTTTTTTTTCTTATTTTTTTTGCTTTATTTGATTTGACTGTAGAAGTTTGGTTTGTACTTGTTAAGGGGCTTTTTTGTTGCATATCTTGTTATGTACTAATGTTAAGCTTCTTTATTTAGTTGATGATTTCATTTATTGTTTGAATTGGTTTTTCTTGTAATATTTCTTTTCTTGCAACATCTTGACATTTTTTCTTTGTTATTGAAGTTTGCATCTTTTTCATGCTATTTAGTTTCTCTATTCCTTCTATTTTTCTTTTTTTTTTAAGTATTTCTTCTTTGCTCATATTTGTAATATATTCAACTGATTTTGGATATTGATTCATCAGTCTAAGTCTTTACACCTATTCTTCTATTATATCTTCTTCGAGCCAGCTTAATTCTGCTAGACTCAAGGCCTTAAGAATTTGTCTATAGAGTAGTACATTACTTAATGTAATGTGATTTGGATTGTTTATAGCTAAATCCTTTGCTATATGCTCTATATTGCTTTGTTCTTTCGCAGGTGTTGTTAAAATTTGGTCTAACAATTCAGAATTTAAGTATTTTTAATTTTTATCATCTACCTTCTTAATGTAGTACATAATGTCTGTATCAATAGCCTGATCTATTTGGTTTGCTTGTTGTGTTTCTATCTTGTATGCTTTTTTTTTGAGTTGTTTACATACTATATTATTTTTATATTATTTAATTTTTTTTTTTTTTTTTGAGTTAAAGTCCCTGTCTATGAAAGTTGATGTTTTTATTTATGTATTTGGACTCGGGTGCCTTCAGAGGCTCCTTTATATTGGAGGTTACAACTAGCCACATGTGCACTTTTGGTGCCTAATTTAAGTAGTCCGCCTATACATTACTATACAGGTTCT
>CAJVQA010012528.1:0-10057 GCA_910591915.1 Cetraspora pellucida
TGTAGAGTGTATAAAGTAGGAAGATCATCAAGTAGAATTTTAATTTTGAAAGATTTAAGAGCAGAAGATTGAAAGCTGTATGAAAAGTTTGAGATTTTTTGATTATTGTTAATGTATAGCCAAGTAGCTTGCCAATTTATTTGGTTGAAGATTTTGTTCTACTTTTGAAATCAGTTTTGTGTAGTTCATAAAGCATAAATATGTGCATGACAGATTATATAAATACTGCAACAAATAGGTAATTCTAAAGAGAAGTTTTTAAAATTTAGAGTATAAGATGGATTATAGATATTGTATAATATAAAAATTAGATATAGTAGGTTATAATAGTTTCATGCTAGTTGGTCAGCAAAATTGTTGTACATGTTGTTTTGATGTGCAGTTACTTTGTGAAAAATAATTTGAATTTTGTATGAGTTGATAAAGTTGATGAGTAAGTTTCATAATGAAAAGTATGGTATATGTGTATAGGATAAGGTTGTAAAAGAGTTTACAATGTTTTGGTATTTGGAAATTACAGATTGAGAGTTTATATATATGTTTATAGTACTATTTCTAGGGGCAGTAATAAAAGCAGATAGAATAGCAATAAGTTCAGCTTTAAATAAACAAGGCCATAGTTTTGTTTGAGTTTGGAATGTGTGTAGTATAGAGTTATTAAAAATTTGGACCCATCCAATACCCATAGAGCATTGTAAAGTACCCAAGTCAATAACAGAACCATCTATGTAAAAGTGAAGTTCTGACATATTAGCATTATAGTTGGCTATTTGTTAAAGATTATGTATAAGTGAACAAGATTAGAAAATTATAGAAGTCGGTTGTGTAGCAATAGTAATATTTGGAAGGTCTGGGATTTGAGTGGAATGTTGAATTGCAATAGAGTATATAAGGTCAAGATGATTAGCATTAAAATTAAGAGTTTTGTTATAAGTGTTAACTCAACCCAAAAATCGAGTTGAGAGAGTAGTAAGAATAGTAATTGTACATTTGTTAACAATTGTTTGAGAGTTAAGAGAACAGCCTGGACATATATATGATTGAATAGGTGGAAAGGAATAAAGTCGAGTAAATTGTAATTCAATATTACATTGCCAATATGTAATAAAAATAGATCCAGATGCAGAAGGTTGCCTTCTAATTTGCCAGTGATGATTTAATCATCAAGCACTGTAATAAGCCATGATTTTTTGCAAGATGAGAAGTGTCCAGTTGTATAACTATAGTAGTTTGTATCAGGTAAGTGTAGACGTTGATAAAGTGTGCAATTGTAAAAGTGGCTTGTAACTTGGTTTTCTAAATAAGTAAACCAAAATGGCTGTTTGCTTTTAGAAATCTTGTAAATATAAGGAGAGATGTGTTTTTAGTCCAATAAGCATAAGTTGTCAAATGTAGTAAGTTGATCAAGATATAGAATACCATGCTGCTTAAGTTGTTTTTTGAAAGTTGGGTATTTTGGGTATGAGAAAAGCAAAGATTCTAATGAGATAAAACTTGCTATATAGTGTATAAAATGTTGTAAGTTGGGTTAGAAGTAAATGTAATACCAAGATGTTTAAAAAGTTTAATTATTTTAAAATTAGTAGTATGTTTGTTTGGTCTATCAATAATAGGATTCTTATGAATTAAGATGCTAGTAAGTGACCAGAGATTGTTTTGAAGCTTTTGAAGCTATTGAAGCCAAATGCAAATGTTAATACCAAGAAGACATGAGAGTTAAGTCTTTTAGTATAATTTGTAATATGGTATTGAAGTTAAATATCCCATATATTTCAAATATTATATAGTTGAGAATGGAGTAGTATACTAGTAGGAATTGTATAGCTAAGTTTGGCTTTGCTTTTAACAAGTCCAATGTGATTAGTAAGAATTTTGTTACATGTATTCCGACTTAGAACAATGTTATAGATGTGATATTTAATTGTAGAAATAATAACTGTATTGATAATATATTGTGCATATGTGTCAGTGATCTTTTTAATACTTGCAATTTTTATAAGATGTGATGATTCAGCTGTAATAAGCTTAGTTTGTTTTGTTTGCTTGTTGTTAAGTATAAACCAGCATCCTAAAAACTTAAATAGTTCATTTGAAGGATAAAGGTTAAGTAAATGATTACTGTAAGTAATAGGACTGTAATTAGTTGGAGAGTTATTAGTTGTAAGTATTGATTTGGTAGGATTGATTTGGATGTTGGCCATGTTGTAAAAGGATTCTGCTATTAACAGAATTTGTGAGAGTTCTTGCTATGAAGATGCAATCTATAGAGTGCTATCTATATAGGCAAGAACAGAGCAGTGAGATTCGAGTTTGTTAAATGTTTGATTTTTAAGTTTAGTTGACCAGAAAACTTTGTATTATATTCATTAAAGTTATTGTAAATGTATGAGATAAGTGGGTTATAGTATATTCTTTATAAGAGTGAAGTAATGGTTTCTTTCTGGTCGATACCATTATGAACTAGATATGAAGAGGTAAGACCAAAATTTGTAATAACTCGATTTTGTCAATTAGTAAGTAAATTAATAATAGTGTTGGTAAAAGTATCAAGAAAGACAAGACACTGCAAAGAGTATTTAAGAAGTTCAAGATTAACTGAATTATAAGCTTTGCTCATATCTTGGGACAAAAGTCAAATTGGTTTTTGATTGCATGATGCTTCTTCAGTAAGGTTATTGAGTATGTGTATAGATATTATAGTACTATTGTTAGGCAAATCAATATAGTTATATGGTGAAAGGATTGGGTGTTGTGAAAATATTTTACTGATTCTGTTAGTAGTAATTTTTGTGTAGACTTGCAGATATGTTTGATAAGGCTTATAGGATGAGTAAGATTGAGATCTTCATCAAATGTGTTTTGCTTTGGAATTAGATAAATTCTGCTATGTTTTCATTATTTAGGTTTTGGTTTGAGTTAAGGCATTGATTAAATATGGCAGTTATAGCTTTAATGCAAATAGTACTTGCATATTTGAGCATTTCATAACTGATACCTGTAGGTCCACAGGCTTTTCTATTTGGAAGTTTTGCTATAGTTTGAAGCACTTCTTCTTCTGTGATGAAAGCAGTAAGAGGGTTATACCATTGGGTGTCAATGTATGCTTGTGATTGATATTGTGTAGACCAAAAATTATGAAATAAGTTTTGGTCAATTGGTCGATGTGCTGTTCAGCTAAGAAAGTGAAATTGTATGTGTTGTTTGATGAAGTGTGGTTCTGTAACTAGTTGGTTAGGTAGTATAATATTTGAAAAGTGAATAGGAGATTTGTAATGATTAAGGATGCTGTTAATGGCTTGTTTAGGATGTGTAGAAAGAGTTTTACATCTCTTTTCAGTAGCTTGTTAAATTTGTTGTCAGAGTAATAGGGAGTTTTCAAGATGGCGTACATGATAAAGTTGTTTCCAAATATCTTATGCATGCTGAGTCCATTGTTTAAGTTTTGAATTGTGATTAGATAACAAGGTTTGAAGATTACAGTTGGATCTTTTATCTATACTTTGAATTTTGGAATTGATTAGATTAATATTTAAATTGTTGTTAGAATTTTTAACAATTTTGATTAAGTGTCCAAGTTCTTTAAGTGATAGGTAAAGTAAAGTGCTATGAGGTAAGTACTTGTGGTTGTAGCAACATTTTCAAGATTTTTTGTTAGGTATTGAGTATATAGCAGAATAAATAATTGAGTGTTTAATTTTATGCCAAGTAGTTTCTATGGTTTTATTAGTATTGTGGTCAAGTGGAGTATTATGTAAGTTGAGTTTTTGTAAAAGCAAATCAGAAAATTCTGTCTATTTTTCTGGTAGCATGGCTTTGTAATTAAAAATTCTACAACTAATGCCAGTATGATAGTGTGGAGGTTTGCTAAATGCATTAGTAAAAGATCATGAAGAAAGAAGAATAGAATGGTCACTTGATGTAGAGTAGCTACTATCATCAAGACTATATAAAATGAAGAACTGTAAATTAAATGAATCAGTCCATATGTAGTCAATGTGGCTTTGACTAGTATTGTTTGACTATGTATAATAGTTGTTATCAACATGTGCCCCAAAGTCATACATGTTGGTTTGATGTAAGAGTTAGTTAGTCAGAATTTAGATGATGAGCTACAAATATTATCATGTGTATTAAAGTCACCAAGAATAATTGAATGGAGGTTAAGTTGGTAGGCTTGTTGAACCCATGAAATAACTATTTCTTGTGTTTTGTTGTATTGATGTGCATCAGTAAAGGAGAGATAAACTGCTATAATACAAAGTTTAATTTTACTTTTGAAAAAGAGGTCTAAAGCTACTGCTCCTCTAGCATGTATTTGACAGTTGTGTACATATAGTTGAAGGTGGTTGCAGATCATAATAGTAGCACCTTCTGCAAAATTCTCAGAGTTTGCCCAAAAATAGGTAAACAGGTTATTGTTGCAAAAATGAAGATTAGTAGTATTGGCGATTTTTGTGTTAGTGATACAGACAATATCAATGTTATTGTAAAGACAGTAGTTTTGCCATGTTTCTTTTTTAGTTATTGTGTTGAATCCTCAAACATTATGTGTTGCAATGTTTAAATGAAGATCTCTCAGGTTTTGCATAGATGTAGGAGTTTGAGATGAGTATAGTGGTAAGGTTAAGTGTAATGATAAAGGAATAAAAGAAGATAAAGTTTGTTGTAATGGTATTGAGGGTGTAAGAGATAATAGATTTAGTGTAAATATTGTTGAGTATGGGTTTGTTAAGTTAAGAGAATTATCTTGTATTGTATTTGATTTTAGTAAGATGTTTAGATAATGCCAAATAGCTTCAAGTGGTGGTATAAAATGATTAGATAAAGGTTTAGGTTCATATAAAAGGTAAACATAGGCTTCACTATAATCATTTTTAATAGAAATAGTTAAGGTATAATCACAGGCATTACTTGGTAAGTAATCAAAGCTATAAATATGTTGTAAGAAAGAGACAATTGTTTGTGGATATGGGAGTAGTAGAAGATGGTTATAGACTAGAAATTTATTATAGCATATATGAAGTTGTATTGAGCCATAGTGTTCATTGACAATAACAGTATCATCATGGCCAGATAGAACAGTTTCTACTAGCTGTAGATAAGTTTAATTTACAGCATTAACTTCAAAAACAGGTTTGGTATATTGTGTATTATTAAGTATTGGAGAATATTTTAAAAAAATAGGTATTGATAGATAGAATCCATAATCAGATTGTTGTAGGATAAAGTGATCAGATAAAGATTCTGGTTCATTTGATAAGTGTATTAAGCACTCACTATAGTCTAGTTTAATTGATATTGCCAATGTAAACTTATAAAGATTAAGTGGTATGTAATTGTAAGGATGTATATGTTCAAGAAAGGAATAAAGAGTTTGTGAATATGGAAGTAAAGGTAGGCCTTGATGAGCTAGCCATTTGTTATAGCATGAGTCTGGATCGACTAATGTATTGTATAATGGGTCTTGTGGTGTTTTTTTGAAGTGTAATGATGCAATAGGATTCAAGGAAGTAAAAAGTTCCTTTGTAGATTCAATCACCATATGCTCAACTCTTACAGCTGCGAAGAGTTCTATAGCCTGCTTTGTATGTTGAGTCTGGCCATCATAAACTTGGTTCTCCACATAAATAGACTTTCCCACCTGTCTACTTACATCATTCTCTTCTAAGAATGTCCACAAAGAGTGAAGAACATCATAATCTTAGAAGTGGTAGCTGCATTAATGTGTTTTACAGAGGAATTTATTGAAAAGAAGTTTCTGTAAAGAAGAATAAGTCTTTCAGAATTAATGGTTCATGAAAATTCAGGTTGAATTTATTTTGTATAATTTTTTCGCTTCTGGATATGCTTTTTCTTGAAAGTATTTAACAATTTCTGAAAAATTCATAGAGAGATTGTTAGTGTTAAAGTAGGTTATAACATGGGCTAAGTAGTTGGTGTCAATAATTTTGGTTGTAAGAAAGTTAATTGCTTGTTGCCAGTTAAACTTATCAATATTGTGATTTTGTATAGTGATATTTTGGTAAATTTTTAGGTATTAATAGAAGTAATAGCTTTTTTGTTTAGGATTTGTTTTAGTTTGGTTATTGGCACAAATAAACTCTTCAGCTTTGGTTGCAAGGTCATCAAGAAGTTGTGTAGATATTTTTTCTTTAAAGGTGACTTCATATTTGGCATTGATGTAAAAGATTAAGGCATCAATGTTAGGTTGTTTCTAAATTTCACTTTCTGTTTTTGGGAATTCTTCATAAGATTCAGTTATAATTTCTTTAAGAAGGTTGCTATAGTTGTGTATATATTGATAGTTGAGTTGGTTGGTTTGAGATGTATTTTCTTTTGCTTTTTCTTTAAGCTTTGTTTTGTCAAGATGTATACAGTCAGAGTCAGTACAAGTATAAATGTAATAATTAGCATATTAAATAGTCTCATTACATCATTGTTGAAGGTTGTGAGGTTCAGTAAAGGAGATTTCAGTAGGAAGGAGCTCTTTGAGATGTTTAATAAACTGTTGTCGAAATTGAAACCTTAGTGCATTTTTGACTTTAGTTTCATTAAGAGGTTCAGTAAATTGTCGATTATATAAAAAGAAGAATTTTTTGAACCATTCATCAAAATGGTCTACAGAGTTGTTAAGTAATGGAATGTTATACTTTTCAAGAAATAGAGTTTTAGAAATATTAAAAAGAAGGTAAATATTGAATTTGTTATCTATTTTAATATTCAAATATTGTTTTTTTTTGTCAGTTGTTGTTACTGATAAGCTAACTGTTAACCTTTTGGGTCTAAGTTTGATGTCATTAGCAAATTTGATATAGTTGATAGATTGGTAGTTATTAGATAGATAAAGATGGATTCTGGCAAGGTTGATACAAAATTGTAGGCGGTTTTGAGTCCTATATGGAGGAATAGTAGCAGGTGATGCAAAGATTTCAGGATAGTTAAGTTTGGTGAATAAGATGGTAGTAAATTTATAGATAAGTTTTTTGAGACTTCCTTCTAAAATATCAAAAGGAATTGTAGCCTCTTGATTAATATCTGGTTTAGTTTTGAAGATAATATCTGAAAAAAATTTAGATCTTTTTTTAGTCATTTGACAGATAATATGATAGAAGCTAGCTTTAAGAGCTTTTTTGTTTTCAGTAGCTAGCTTAATTTCTTTTCCAGGTTAGAAGTCAAAAAGATGTTGTTTAAGGAAGTTAAATATATCACAAGAGAGTTGTGTTTGCAGTTTTGTATTATTTTTCATTTCAGTTGTAATTGGAAAGTTGGTTAACCAGTCATATGTTGGATTAGCTTTAATTTTAGTATTAGGAGATAAAGATTGGTTTTGCTGAGATTGTTGTTGTTTCTGTTGTTGTTGTTGTTGGTTTTGTTGTTGTTGTTGTTGATTTGTAGTTGATGTAGTATCATTAATATCCATATTGATGTCTTCATCATTTTGGTTATTGTTAAGTAGTATAAGAGGGTCAAGTTGAGAGATAAGTGGGTTTTGAGAGTGTTGTTTTGTAATTGGATTTTGAAATTGTTACTTAGTAAGTGTTTGTTGAAGTTTATTAGCAAATAAAGTAATATTACTAAAAGATTATTGTTAAGTTTTTTTGAAAAAACCTTGTTGAGAATTAAGTTTGTTTTCAATACAGGATTTATGATATGGTTTTTCATTGACGAGCAAAGCAACATTTGCTAGATAATGTTTGTTATTAGTTAGTTTACAAGTGATGAGTTAATTACAAGTAGGGCAAATATGTTAATGTGTAAATAGTGAAGGAGATGCAGTAGAAGCTAGTGGAATAAATTCAGTAGAGTTAGCAATGTTTATTGCAATTTGTTTTTTGTCTTTTGATTTTTTAGTAGGTTGTTCAAATACAATTTGTTCATATGATAGGTTTTTTTGTAAGAGGAAGTTAGTATGAAACTTGTCACAAATGCAAGTAACAATGCTGCTAGTTGTAGAAGCTTTAATATAGTGGCAGCATTTCATATTGCCTCTAAGTTCGATATTAAAGTAGTTGTTTAGTTGCTTGCCAGTAGGAATTAGATAAGAGGTTAGTAGAGTCTTTTCATAGACTCCAATGCCAAAGCTTTTGGAAAAGTTATTATAGAAATAGTCAAGATCGACAGAGTCTAGTTCTGAAGCTTTAAGAGTAAGCATATTGTAATCAAACTAAGATAGTTTAAAAACTAGATTTGTTTGTTTTCTTTTCAAAGTAAATTAGAAATAATAATATTACAGAAATAATATTTGTGTTTTTTGAATATATTACTAGGGCTGCTATGGTTATCATGGCTTGTATAACCTTGTGTAGCCTGTACTAATGTCTAAATTTAAATGTACTAAAAATTGTTAGAACTAGGTTTTTTGAAAAATTTTTGCTATTTTGTGATTTCTAACTTGTTTAGAAAAGAGCTGAAAAGTGTAGAATTATAGTAGAAGGCTATTGGTCAATTAGGAAATTTTAATGGGTACCAGAAAAGTGAAATTTCTGGGGCACCCCTGCAAATTTTTCTAAGATTGCCTTTAAAAAAACCTGCAAAGACAGGTTTTAGGTTTTACTTTTTTGTTAATAATGTAATGAGTTTTTGTCTGTTTAGAATAAAATATATATCAAAATATTCGTCTTAATGAGCTTAATAAAATACTAATAGTGAACAGAGTATATTTAATTAGTAAATTTTGAGCAAATAGGCAAAACTCAAAAAATTAGTTTTTGCAACTTTTCTCAATGACCAAGTATTATTGAAACTTTAAACATAGCCGCCCAGGAGCAGAAAAGTGTGCTGAACAACTTTACTTAAGGGCACAAGTAAGGTTAACTTAGTAAAATACTTGAGAGTAATTAAATGTTTTACAAAAATTTGGTATAAGTGATCTGCAGAAAGAGTTGCTGTTTGTTTCATATTGGTTGCATATATAATAATATCTTTTATATATATTAAATATATTATATTAATATAGGATACAGAATTGAAACAGCATTAGAAGAGATATGATGAAATGTGACAAATTGTAACTTCGAATTCATCAATGTTGCATAATGTTACTTAAGGCAGATAAGGCAGATTTGATTTGGCACTGGTCTAGGGTGGTCTTGAGAATGTTACCAGAAGAGTTTAAAGGAGCATAATGGTTTATTTAATTGTTTATTTAAAATTAATAACCAGAACTTTATTAAATTATTATTATTATTTATTTTATAGGGTAGTTATAAGTTAAAAGATGATTTGGATTGTATTTACAGGATGGTTCTTAGATTACAAGAGGGCAAGAGATATTCTACTTTAGAGTAGAACTCTAACCATTTTATAGAACATTTTTTTTAAAAAAAAAAGAACTTGGATACAGCTTGAACTCCCTTTTTCTTATTGTCATAGACTATTTTTTTCTTTTTACTAACACTCTTCTCTTTTTTCTACAATTTATTCATCATTATATTATAATTTTTCTTATCATCTCACAATAGCACACAACCCAATACATGACTATATATTGATACAGCCACAGACTTTATCTGTTAAGATAATATTACCTTGACAATTAGATTCCAAATCAGATAGGTAGCTTTTTCTTCAATGGATCAGTGTTATCACTTAATGGAGAGCTTGATTTGTCTTAGATCATGAGTATCATAGTATAACAGTTTTTATGATGCAGATCATAGATCATTATGCAATGTTTCTTTAAGGTCTTAGAGGCAAATCTAAACATAACAATATATATTATATCTATTATATCTTTTAGTTATTATATATCTTAATATTGAATTGAGGAATTAAAGATATATTAATAAAATCCATTGCACAAAAATTAACTAAAAAATTCGTTCGTCAAAAAACGTATATAACTATTTATTTTACTAAGACAACCTGTCCTGGTGTCTTAAGTAATCTTGTTCAGCTCTAAATTTTATATATACCCTGCAAATATTATACTTTTAGCTTTTAAACTCACTGAGAAAACTGTACTGACGGCCTTTGGCCCTAGTTTTAACAACTAATTTTTTTTCGCAATTTCTACTGTAATAACATATCTTTCACTCTTAATTAAAGTTGTAATACA
>CAJVQA010012529.1:0-10055 GCA_910591915.1 Cetraspora pellucida
CCTTTTATTATTAACTTATTATAATAAGCATCATAGTTGTTTATGTCTCTACTATCTGAAAACTTGAACGACTATTAGTATAAACAAATATATATTAGATAATAATCTTTTTATAAATATTATTGAAAACTAGCACTAGAAATATTACTGGTTATTATCGTACATATATATTTTAAATAGAAAAATACTATAAAATGCTGAAATTTATTATATAGTAATAGGCGATGGTCAAAAAAAAAAGGTTTTATCGCTATTATATGTGCAGAAAAGCTAACAAAAATAGATCAACTAGACTAACTCTAAATCAGAATAGAATCACAATATGTAGAAAAGATTGTATCTTATAACACATAATAGAACAACTCAAACCAGGTATTTCTTTAATAAGTTAAAGTATGTTTCAAAAAATTATTTTATTGCTCAAGACTATGTAAATTATGTTCAAACTTGAATTTACAATTAGGAAAAGAAATATGCATAACGATAAATTTGCACTTGTTGATTGTGTATTCTGAGCAAACACGCGTATCTTTATCTTAAAACTTTACAAGAAATCAAATTGTCGCGTTAGATTTTAATTTGATTTGTGTGATACAATATGCATAAATTCCACTTGTTGATTGAATATCCCGATGATCATCATCTCGTGACTTAAACCGAGCACAGATTATAATTATGCATATAACGGCCTGTCCGATCTCCGAACTATACTAAGAGACTAAGCTACAAGACTTACGTACATAGTGTCATCCAAAAAAAACAGTAACCAGGTTTCCTATCATGCTTAATATAGTAATGATAAACATTAGAGTCAAAGCGAAAATTAAAGTGAAGCCAAAATGAAAGTCAAAGCGAAAATAAAAATAAAATCAGTTCTCCTTTGCTTTGACTTTCGCTTTAACTTACATTTTTGCTTTCATTATGACTTTCGCTTTGACGATCGTCTTGGCTTTGACCTTCTCTTTAACTTAGTTTTGACTTTTAAGAATGTTATAGTTTTGATCGATCATTTAAATAAGCTATTTAAATTCATACTTTTCTTCTTATTTAGTAATGTTAATTTATTTAGTAATACAAAAGATTTTAATGTCCAAAATGGCCTTAGCATACTATATCTTTTTACTTGTGTTATTTAATTATATATAAAAATCTTTTAATCAATGTGTTAGAATAAAGCTTTTTCCATGCTGATGAACACTTAATATAATCTGTGCACGAACTTTCATCCACCACCATAAATTCGTAAACGTTCGGTAGCTAAGCACAGTTTGCATTTAATAATTATGTCCAAGTTAACATCAAAGCCCAGTGACAAAACGTTGGATGGTTTTCTTTGATTCCATTATGACTTTTCATTAACAAGCTCCGTAATAGCAGAATTAACCACCTACCAGAAAAATTTTAGATTAATCAAAGTAAATACGACTACACCACTTAACGACTTAGCAAACGATACATTCGTTTTCAAAAATTTTTTTTTTTTTGGAGCCTCTTCAGTGAGTATGGTGGAAAGGAATGTTTAGTGTCACTTATGAGTGAGGTTTTTAGTAAGCTTTTATAGCCTTCCGCATCACCCTTTTGTTATTGCCGCAATACGTGGTAAGATATTTATATAAAGTGGTGATATTTGGATAATACGTAGCAAACTATATCATATTTATGAATTGCATAATCACTCTAAAAAAGAGAAATGTTATTTACTTTTTCTCAAATAATGCATACGTATACGTATTAAAAAAAAATAGACTTACTTCTTTTAATATATCTTTAACTATTTCCAAAACTCGTTCTTGATCAATGGATTCAAAACAACATTGAACATCCACTTTTGCGAAGTATAATCTTAATCTGTAAAATAAAAAAATAAGTACGTAATAACCAAAAACTAGAACTATATACATATGTATTGACATACCATGCATGCTTATTTTTAGTAAGATTTCGTTTAAATTCTTTCAAACGTTCAGAAAACTCATTAAAACTGAATAATGAACCACGTAGTTTAGAAGACTTTCCACAAAATTCATATAATAGTTCGGATCTCTTATCAGCTTCAACTTTGTTATTTTTATTACCCCCACAAAAAGCCACTTGCACTGATATAGTATAATATGTGGATAATAAAATACGTAACAGATAAACTCTATATACTTTGAATTTATCCAAAACATAGTGTAGCGAGAGTTCTTCATAATACTTAAGCGCGATGAACTTTTCTACAGACTATATTAAAATGATGATAATACGTAATAATAATAATAATAATGAGAATTGCTTGTTTCAGCACTGCACGAACAAATGTGGTAACCTATATTTATTTAAAATATAAAGACTATATATTAGAAAATATAAATATCAAATCATAAGATTATTCATCACACCTGATATAGATTCGAATTAGCGTTGAAATCCTGGATATAAGAGCTACGTATCATCTGTAGGAGCGTTTTGCGCCTGTTAGGATCGACAACAACCAAAAAAAAAATGTAGAAGTTGAATTTAGAAATTTCTTTATCTTGTGAATAGGAATTATCTAGAGTCCGCTTTTTGGCTAACCAGTGAATATTATTGATTCAATCAATAAAATATAACCACAGAACGTTACTTCTAAAATCATTTCTATAATCATCACAATATCCATTATATATAAGACTTAATGTTACTTTTGATGTATATTTCTCATCATTCAAAATTTTCAGATCCAGGATGACAATTTTAGACTCATATACGTCCATATATAAATCTTGTGGTATCATTTCTGTAGAAGTTTCCTGAGATGATACCTTTTCAAAGATCAGTCCTCCCTTAAAGGTTTCTTGAGATGACATCACATTGTTCAAATATTCCAATCCATATACATATCTTGCGGCATGCTCTCTACGTATAAAAGTTTCCTGAAATAACAATCCTTTAAAAATTCCTTTTTCTTTAAAGGTTCTTGAAATGATCTGAGATGAAAATTTCAGATTCATGCTGTAAGTCCATATACATATCTTGAGGTGTCGTTTCTTCAAAAGTTTTTTGATAGCACCCTTTCAAAAGGTCGTTTTCCTTTAAAGGTTTCTTAAGATGACACTTCTTCAAAAACTTCATGAGATGGAATGTTTTTAGAAATTTTTTGGACTTTTGAAGATCAATAATCGGTTTAGGTATTCACTAATTGCAATACCTAATTGATAATAAATAAATTTAATTATGAATTTCATATGTATAATTTGTCATAGTTAGAAGTTGTATTTTTTACCGTTTACTTAAAGATAAGAATTATTTGAAAGATAAATAAATATTGATGTATTCTTCAATAAATAAGTCATTGCTTTCTCACCAAGCCTACAAAATATTATACTATTCAACCCTATACACTTTATGGGTTTATTTTATTGTAATCAGATCAGACTATTTACCTGATCTATAAAGAAAAAAAAAATTATATAAGTAATCATTAATTGCATCCTATTCACCACAACCTCCGCGCGAAGCAGGACTAGCTTTTCGGAACAAACATAACAGAAAAGGACGTTCACAGACATTGCATGTCTGTGGCCACGATGTGCTTCCAGTTCTCCGATGTTGCCCTAGTGGCAGCGTAACTTCAGATACATAACGACAAAAAATTAACTTAGTGATTTCTCACCTAAATTCAAGAATATTTTCACTAGGTTCAGTCCTGTGCAAACTTTGTCAGTGAAATCAGCTAAATCAGTTAAAGCATTTTAAGCAACATTATAACTAACACTAAAAACGCTATAAAAACAAATCTCACATATTTATCTGATCTTTAATTTTCTCACAATTTCAGGAGTGGAAAAATTGGATTTCGTGAATTAAATTGGTATTAATATATAAAAGGGTCTAAGAAACATAAACTTCGGTAAATAAGATTGAAGCAAAAAATGAGTTCTTATTAAATGCATAACAATAGGTCCAGTTCGAACTTTCGGTCTTTATAAGAGAAAAAAAAGACTGTCGTTATTCGTTATCGTTATAATTTTGATTTAGATACTGATAATCATTATGCCGATCTTAACTATTTGGCATGGGGGTGTGACTAATCATACTAATCATAAATAAACATTTACTTATAACCGTCACAATCATAACGATAATGAATTATTATTTGTCATAACCTATGATTGGTCACGTCCAGTTCCAAGTCTCTAAGTGATTAATGAATAAAATTTTACTTACAGGTTTTCCTACATCACTCAAATCAGTATCAGATATTACAGTTAACTGAAATTACCAAATTGGTAATTATTTTTTATCCAACAGAATAACTCGAGTTATTTTGATGATGATTGCATCATTATCAAATAACTCTGTTATTTGATGATGAAGCGATCATCACCAAAAGAACTCGAGTCATTCTGTTGGTACGATCATAGTAAGACACCGGATAATACTATTATTGAATGCTACCCAGCCAACAACTCGTTTATCTGGCAGTGAATTTGATATGCATCATTTCAGGGCCCCTTCGGCATCGTAATTCAAATTATGATATGTAGTAATGTAGTAATTATTTACTACAAAAGTAGTAATTGTAATTATCTTTACTACATTATAAAACTTTATTTTTTAGATTTATTATACCATTATTTTAGTCTAGAGATTTGGACCGGTTGGGCTATAATCGGTTAGTCCATTACCATTAAATGCAGACACATATATACAGCAAATAAAAAATATACCACAAATTAAAGATCTTGTATGCAATCCCATTCTATTAAAAATTACTTTGACCGTGTTACCAAGCCTTCTCGGAAAAACAAAAACGTCTCAAATAAATCGTATGGTTTTGTATGACGAATTTATTATGAAATGGTTTGAGCGTGCTCAAAATCGCTTGCAAAACATTCAACTAAAACCTAAAGAACGAGAAGAGTTTGATAGCTTAAATGTAGACTTTACTAAACATTGTTTACAATTTGGTAAAGAATTTGCTTTCAAGATGTTTATGGACAAATAACAAAGTAGTTGTAAACTATGATTCAATAAATTAGAAGATTACATCGGACTGGACAACGTTTTTAGGGAATGCAGATGAAAAAAGTCGCTTGATTCGTTTTAGCATGCCATTAATTCGACGCGGAAATCAATATTGGTTTTTCCATAAATCATTACGAGATTACTTAATCGCTTGTGTATTGTTAGATTCATTTACTGATACATCACAGACAGCCCTCTTCAACAAGCACTCGATTATACCAGAACCTGCAATTCAACAATTTTTGGTCGAACGAGTCCAACAAATGCCAAAACACATACAATCGTAATTTAATTTTATTAAGTGTTCTAAAAAGAGCGCAAACTTTGAAATTGCTTCGACTAATGCCTTTGCAGTTATCTATTTTCCTAATTTTCCTAATTTTACAGGGGCAAAAAATCTGGTCAAGGAAATTTATCAAATTCATGGAAATGCCGAATCTAATAAAAATTTATGCTTAATATTGAAGGAACTAGTAATAAAGGCAGAACATCACGTTGATATACTTGTAAAAAATACGAATTGTGAGGATTATTTGGACGAGAAAAAGTTAATTCTTAAAAAATTTGAGAATGTTTTGATAAAGATCAGAGATTTTGTTAAGGGAACATCATTCTTGAAAGGCTATAAAATGTACCTTCGTGCAACAGATATTAGGAATAAATTTAATCAATTGCGAGAAGAATATGATGATTTCATCAATATTGACAATAAAATACAAGCCGATAAAGCTCTGGAAAACGGTGAAAAAGTAAGCAGAATTTTTTAAATATATTTATTATATTATTTTTAAATTATATATATATATATATCTATTCTAGAATCTCGAGAAACTTGATGGTAAACTTATTTCGGTGTGCAATATAGTTACTTAAATGGATGATAAAGTTACTTCGATGTATGAAAATGTGAATACAATGAATATTTTAGAAGTTTCATGCGAAGAATATTAATCCAGCTGATTTACATGATCCTGCATATAAAACCAAAAATGATATTCGTCATCATGTTTTTAGGAAGGTTATTTACCAAGTGGCTGATGTTGCTTGTAAACCTATTAAAGACTATAGTCAGCATCAAACTGAATTAACAATTCTTGGAAAATTATGTAAACCGCCATACATTCTTCATTTTTATGGTTTATCACGAGCTGATACGGGTGATGGCAATTGTGAAGTTATGATTTTGAATGGGCCCATCATGGGACTTTGACAGAAGTCTATAACAGTTTCGATATTCCTTGTCGTGGTATTGTATTTTTACGTTGGGCGAATGTATTTCATCACGATCTTAGATGCGATAATATTTTTGTAAATAATTTAAATTGTATTTATTTATGTAATAAACAGCAATTATTAATGTATGAATTTATAGGTAACTCAAAACTTGGATGTAAAACTTGGAAATTTCAAATATTCACATACAGTAGACGCAAATACTTCGAATATTTTGGATTTAATAAAACATATTCATTGGATGGCCCCTGAACAGATCGAAAAGTATACAAAAGCATCTAAAAAAGGATATACACTCTTTTGTAAAGTATTTAGGTTTGGTACTTTTAATTTATTAAATTGTATTTTGTTTTTTCACTTTTTTTTACCTTTTTTAATAATCATAACTCTCTGTGGTTAGTTTTGGAATGCTCATTTGGGAATTTTGTTACGAGAGATATCCTTATAGCATTTAGGGTTGGGACAATGATCTTGTTAAGAAAGTATCCGAGCATATTTAAGTGGTAAACGAGAAGAACTTAGCGTAGGAAACTTACAGACCTCATTGATAAGAGATTCAATTAGAATTTATTAAAATCATTATTGAAGGTAATTAATTGTATTTGGTCCTTGTAATTTTTATTTATATTGATAATAATGATTTTTCTTTATAAATAGCATGGCGTTATGAACCAACTCGATGAATAGATATTATGAAATTCAATACAGTTCTTGATAGTATGTCTACAAAATATCCTATTCCTCCTGATGCACAACCACTTTTGCGTAATAAAATATATGATTTTGACGAAAAGAAAGAATCAAATCAAACAAGAACAACTTCTTCGGATTCTTTGTTACCAAAATTTGATAATGACTGGGAAATAATTAACTTAATGATTCAAGCAGTTTTTTAGTAACTCTTAAAACAGGAATAGAGTTTCATCAAAGTAATGGTCACAAAGCTGTGTGGGAATGCTTCGAACAACATTCTAAGCTTGGTGATCTATTAGCAAAATATTGGCAAGCATATTATTATTACAACAGGTATGTCGTAGAAAAAAACCTAGATCAGGCCAAAAAGCTGTTTAAAGAAGCTGCTGATAACAACAACCACCCTGAATCACAGTATTGATATGCAGTTATGCAGCTTCATAGCCTTAAAAGTACTGATGACGAAGCTACGAAAAAGAAAAATTGCAATGAAATTTTACATTACCTTAAATTAGCAGCTGATAATAAAATTGTTGATGCAATGTTTTATTTAGGAGACATCTATATGAACGGAAAACTTAGAACAAAATAAAATAAAAAGATGTGATTAGAATATTTAGAGTTAGCAGTAAAAAATAAATCAGAGAAAGCAATTAATTTGTTAAAGCAATTGAACCAAGGTTGTAAATAAGATTTTAATTTATTTTTGAATTTGTAAAACACTGTTAATTAGGGGGTTTCAAAGTTAAAATCAAAAAATTTTTTATAATTTAACAGTAAAAGAATTCTTAAATAAATGAGTCATAAATATAATGGCCAAGTTTTGAGACAAATTAACAAAAATAGCAAAAATAGCCTAATATAATTTAATAATAAGTCTATTAAATGAGAAATATGTATTATAGAGAGAGAAATTGGTTTTTTTTATAATATTAAATTTAAATATAGTATGTTTTATTAATAATTTTGGGCAGAGTTAAAAATATTATTAGTAATTTTAGCCTAAATTAAGGTGGCCAAGTTTTGAATTTAATTAATAAAGTAGGTTAACTTTAAAAAGAGATAACTCTATTAAACACTAGTTAATTAAAAAAATAACCTTTGTAACTTTGTTCTTTAGGTTTGATTTTATTATTTCACAAAGAGATTTGATTTAGTTTTTTTATTTGGTTTTTTTTATTTAACCCTCTCCAATTTTTTTTTTTTAGATCGCCAGTAATCTTTTTCATTTAAGCCTGTAATTGACTGTGAAACGTTGAGGTGTTCGATGCACTATGTAAATCAAATACATGTATAGTCCTATATTTATATGATATACCCGACTTTCAATTATACGTAGTATAGTAAGTAACATTGACACTTGTTTATTTTTAACAGTTGAACTTTTTAAATTTTTATTAATAATTATTTTACTATTTTATTATAGTTATGAATAAAGAAATAAAAGATTCTATGTAGCTTCGATATACAGTATACTTAAGGTCAAAGTAAATCTAAAAAAACTTCAGTCACTTCTTCTTTATACATTTCTATATTATCTTCTAAAGATTCTTGTGCTTGCCTTTTATTTTTATGAGCTTCTTTAAGTCTCAAAGCAATGTTTTCTTCATTTACATTTTCCGACAAAAGTTATAATTTTGACTGTTTTATGTTCTGAGTCATATAAAGATGAATCTTTAAGTCTAATTTGTTAAAAAGCTCTTTTATTTGTTGTTGATGAATTACAATAAAGTAAATTCGTTCTTTAACAAATTTATACAATAACAGGTATTTATGAATTTTAGGATTAGGCATAGAACAAAAACTTTGAAATTCATTTGTAAATTCTAAGTTATTTAATAATTCTTTTAGAAGATCAAAGATATTATTAAAAATTTTAAAATCATTACATAATTATTGCACAAATTCTATTTCACATTCTGTTAGTTCTAAAAGTCATAATAATTGCAGAATCACATTGTAGAATGTTTTTATAAATTCATGATCAGAATTTCCATTCAACTGGCAAATCAACAATAGTAAATGCACCCATAAAAACATCTATTTTAAAAAATATTCATATATCTTGTTCATCCTTTATTCTAAACTATCAAACAATTCACTAAAAACTTTATTATTTAAGTTTTTCTAATGCCATTAGTAATTCTTCTTCAAAAAATATATCAAAGTTTTCTTCAAGTTCATTTAAAAAACTAATCTATTCAATTACTTTGTTAGACATTTTATAAACTCACTAATCAGACAGAAGTTGAATTAAATAATTATCTAATAGCATACAAGGTATTGGGTCTTTTTTAATTATGAATTGCATAAATAATTTATATAAATGTTATCTAAATTTAACTAAATATTAAACTTGAATGTTTAATTTTTTATCTAAAAGCTAGGTTTGAAATAATTGCCAATTTAAAAGATATGATTCTGATGTATCATGTTTATTTTTAAGCATTTAAATGAACCAACTAATAAATATTATATGTGCTTCATACTGATCCAAATACTGTCTAGCAGCACATAGTTCATATTTTTAGTAATCTTTAATTAGCAATTAATATTATAAAAAATAGTACTCTAATAATTTATTATATAATTTTTTAATCTTTTCTAAACTTATATTAAGAGATTTTTCTTTATTACTTGAATTATATTTATCATGTAAATATCAAGCAAGATATAATAAGTTAAACAGTTATAACTTTTTTGACAATCTGATTGAGAAAAATAATTTTCTAAATACTTCTTCTTCAAAATATGATAGAACTATATATATTATATATATTCTACAACCAATTTATATTGTATTAATATTGGTTTTTTTATTAATTGAATCACTACATCTTTTATATTACTAAATATATATACAGTATTATCAGTTACCCAAACTAGATATTTTTTGGAATCAAGTTTGTGATTTATTATAGAATTAAGAACAATGTCAGATACTAACTTGTTAGTATAATTTTGCAAATGTTCAAGGTTGACTTTAATGACTAATGACATATTCTTATTGTAATCCCAAAACATAATACATATAATGAAGTTTTTTACTTCCTTATGAGTTAACTCATTAACTAATATTCTAAAACAGAAACTTTGGTAATTTGATCTATTATATATTTAATTTTGATTTGAGATACTTC
>CAJVQA010012530.1:0-10055 GCA_910591915.1 Cetraspora pellucida
ACATTTGGCTACTTTCACAAGATATGAGTAAAGCATATGATTCTGTTAACTTTACTCTTTTTAAACATTCACTTTCCCATCTGGCACTTCCTTTATCTATTATCAATATTCTCTCTGATCTTCTGACTGACCACCACAACCAAGTTATTACTAACCTTGGTCTTACTCCCTCATACCCAGTTCACAATGGCATTGACCAAGGTAAAACTATTACTCCTTTATTATGGTACATATACTATAACCCACTTATATTATATATATATGCACAAATACCTGGCTATACCTTACAGTCCTCTTGAGCTACTAACCTTAAACTCTAAACATTCAACTTATTGCAAAAACAATGCTCTGTCTTGGCATATATGGATGACACTCTCTTGGTTGCTTCATCACAAAATGAGCTTTTCAATATATTATCCATAGCTGAATCATTCTATGCTATGACTAACATTCAAGTTAACTCCTCAAAATCTATTCTGGTTACTAATAATCCCCATCTCACTACACCCCTATTTCTTATAATAATCACCTTCTTTCACTTCACTTTCCTAAACAACCCTTTAAATTTTTAGATTGCTGGTTCACCTTGGACAATAGGCAATCTAAACAAACAAAACTGCTTTTTGCTAAATCCTTCTAATTTATTCAAATTGCTAAAACCAAACATATTACTGACTCACATGCCTGTTATATTATTAACACAGTTATTATTCCTATCTTTGAATATCATCTCCAAAACATTGTAGTTAGCCAATCTACCTGCAATAAAATCTTTACTTAACATATCAGCCTTGTCAAACTCAAAGCTAAACTCTGTCATACAATACCTTCTAGCACTCTTTTACATCTCCAAATCTACAACATTAAACACATCTGGGATATTTAACTACAACACCATATTTCTAACCTTCTTAAACAACTTAATAATCCTAACCTATTAGGTACATTGAATTCAACAATTACAAAACAATCTTTGGTCTCTTATCAATATTTGTTTATATTCTAATCCAATTATTGATGATCCAAACTGTTTAACTACAAACTTTAAAATCATCCAGCTTATAAAACACATTGGCTGGACATTTTCTACTAATCCAACTTATAACATCCTATATACTCTCAATGATGAAGCTATCTTTCTTGAATCTCTTCTCTTATCCTATCCAAAATATTCTATCTTTAAAAAACAACTTAGATATCACAAACTACTCTTTCTTGATCAACTTACAACATATGATAATTCATGCTTATTACATTGGCATCATATTTCTCCTAGACTTAATAAACTCCCTAAAGGCATTATACCTCAATGGTTTACTACTCTTGAGGACATTACTACAAGCCATTCTTACCAATGTACTCTATATGACCACTTTAATTTACCTCAAACAAATTATTTCTCTTATACTACTGGCTTCTTCATCTCTAATACCAAACCCTGACTACTTACTGTTCTCAATAATCAAATAATCATTGGCAAGACCAGAAGGCATAATACCTCTACAGGCCTTACCCTTATTACTTATTGGCACTGCTTATATCAGTCACAGTTTTCAAACCTATATCCTACTTCTTCTTCTACTACTATCATATGTACAGAATGTTAACTCAATTCTAATACAATTGCCAACAAATGCACTATCTTTATTCCTACAAATCTGGTTACAAAATTACTCTGTTGTATCAATTCTGACAAAACTCTTAATCTACATGCTAACTTTTTTTAATATTGCTTACTCTGTAGCTATTTGACATCCTTTAAATATTCCATCTTTTCCTTCAATAATAATCAACTCACAACAATTACTTTGCATCTTTCAGTCTAACCAACTCACTAATAGCTTACAGTCTATTGCTAATTCCAACTACAATCTAACTACCATTTCATTTTATACTAATGGTTCTGTTATCGAGCTTGGTATTTCTTAATGCTCTATGGTCATAGGTTGGGTTCAAGTTGATAATTCTACAACTATTCACTTATTTCAAGCACAAATCAAACTTTGGCCATGCTCCTTCAAAGCTGAAATTCTTGCTATCCTCTTAGCAATTATAACTGCTCCCAGAAACTGTTCTGTTCATATCTTTACTGACTTACAATCTGTAATTTTCATATACTACAGTATCTGCTTATCAGCATCCAAACTTTCTCATACTCATATTCTATACTTTTCTATTTGGCAAACTCTCATCAATTTTATTAACTCATACAACATTTAGCTTACTTTTTACAAAGTTACTGCACACCAAGATGACACATTTAACAACCTTGCTGACCAACTTGCTCACAGTCATCAAATACTACCCTTCTTAACATTCTTAACCAACAATCCTTACAACTCTGCTTATACTCTATTTTATAACCAATTTTTTATTGAAATCCCTATTCAACGCTTTATTCGTACTATTTGTCAAGCCTATATTATAGCACTTTGAACATTTTAACATCATTTTCAACAATAGTCCACTATTGCTCCTAACATCAACTGGGAAGCCACTTGGCTTTACATCAATAACAATCAAAAGGTTTCTAACTTTGCTCATAGTTTTCACTTCTCTACTCTAAAAACTTTTCATGTCAAAATTCTCTTAGATGAACTACCTGTTCCTCACACTCTTTACAAACATAACTCTTCTTATTCCCCTCTCTGCTATCAATGTAATTAAACTAGCTTTCCATTATACTGGACTCTTTGTTCTTCTACTCAAATAATTTATCACTTAATCTCTAATTCCCTTAATTGTATTTTAAATACTACTGCTCTTGATATTTCCTTCAATCTGGTTTCTAATTTATATCAAAAAATCCTTACACTTAACAGTTTTCAACTGCATAACTTTTCTCATATACTATCTCTTATTTCTACTTTATCTAACTTAGTTCCTATTGACCTTATTTCCACTATTTACAATACTTCTATTCCTTATCATACTGCTACCTTATTTTCCATTAAATTTCTTCTTTACTTAAATCAACAAATATATAAACAAATATGGATCCTATACTGTATTTTACGATTAGCACAGTTCTCAATTACACCTTCTACAAACTCAACTCACAATTTTCTTTCTAGTCAATCATTACCTCCTATCTTAATACTACAAATTATTACTAAAATTAATCTTTGGACTAGAGTTCCAATCCAGATAAATCTGTCATCCATTTATTCATATCCAAATTTATCTGAATATCCATTTACTATTAATATTTGGATAATTTAACAGATATCTGGATAATTATCCATATATCAATAGTAACTATATATCCAAATATATTCAGATATTAAATATCCGATGGATAAATAGATAAATGGATAATGAATTGGAACTCTACTTTGGACTATCCAATGGATTAAATATCATACTCCTCTCTCATATATTATTACTAACACTCAAATCTAAGTGAGCCTTGGCCACTTTTGTAGGTTTAGGTCGCAGATTATATGTCTGAGTCTTTATTCTTTATATGTAATTTAAAAGCAAGCTTTTCTTTATAAAAACTTCAATTGAATTTCAATAAAGTTAAAGGCATGGCCTCACTATTAATATTTAAAAAAAAAAATAATAATTTAGGAATTGCAGTCTGTTTGAACAACAGTTATTATAAATATTTAGCCAGTCAAGATGACTGCCAATACAAAAAGATAAAATTTAAATAGCCAACCAATACTCAAAAGGCTGCATAAGTGCTTGAAAATAAGAGAGACATACCTACATATTGTTCTTCATAGTATGACTATATAGAAATGAGAGACAAACAATATAATAAGACCACTAAGTATAAAAAACTAAGAAACTAAAATAACAAAAACCTACTTAGAAATTTTTGAATAAAGAGATAGTATGAACTTTTGACAATACCATCAAACTGGTTGAAGCTCATAAAACATTTTTATAGAAACAGGTCATTAAACTAAATACCAAATATGTGTAAAGAAGCATATAACCAATCAGACTACCAGACTCATTAATAGAAAAAGATACAGAAGTATATTATACTAAGCCATCTGAATTGGTAGTTTGGCTAAAGGCTATTAGTTCTGAGTTGCAGCTAGTAGAAGGTAATGCAAAAGATACTAGAAAAATAAGTACTAGGGTTCTAGTAAACTTTACAAAAATAGAAATAGTATAATATAGTAGTTAAATAGATAACTTTTGTAACTACAAATGTTAGATAACTATAGTATATTGTATAAAACTAGGTTAGTATATATAAAACACAAAGGCTCTAATAAGTTTTTTGTCAAGAATAAAGTAGTTCTAAGGATACTGATTAGCATCAAAAACTTGGATAGGTGTAGTTTTGAAGATGTTTTTATAATATAAGATAAATTGCATATGCAAAAAGTTTAAATAGGCAAGACTTTTAGCTGGCTTGCAGGTATGACATTTAGTATAGAACTTATATAGCAATATATAAATGAACTACTTAAATTAGACACCAAAAGTACATATGTAACTAGTTGTAACCTCTAATATAAGAAAGCCTCTGAAGGCAACCCATATTCTATATACTTGAATAAAAATGTTGTATTTTAAAAATTAGAACTTTAATATTAAAAAAAAAAATAAAATAAAATCGCTAGTAATAAACAAAAATGTTAAAAAAAAAGAAAGAAAAGTAGTTTTTGTAAAAAGCAGAATAATAAAAGAACTAAGAAACAAAATAGTTTGTTTATTAGAAATATAGTTAAACAACAAAATGCAAAAAGTATTAGTTAAAAGAAAAGCTAAAAAGATAATTAGTTAGATAATAAAAGATTTTAAATACAAAAAAATAACAATAAGCCAGATCATATATATAAACAATATAATAATAATTCCAAAGCTAAGCTATATGCTTCAGTTAATTAAAATCTTAAAAAGAGAAATATATGAAATACATTAACCAATAATATGTTTAGCAAAGCAAAAAAGCAATTTGCAAAAAATATTAGAAAATTTTATAATAAAACATAAAGATCTTGGCAGATATAGAACATTATAACAAGAGTTAGTAATAAAGCAGGTGGGTGGCCTGCTAGTAAAATTAAATAAACAAAATAGTTTGAGACAGTTAATAAAGCTAAGAATAATACAAGATTGTCAAAAAGCAGGTTTGACAAAGAATATATAAAAACTAAAAAAAATACCAATTGACAAAGTATGTTGAAAGAACAACTTAGCTTATCTAATAGTAATAAAAGCAAAAGAACTAAAAATAAATATAAAAACTAAAAATAACTTATAAAGAATATTTGGATATAATATCAAAATATAAGAATTCTTAAAAACATGTTTGTGAAAAATAATAAAATTAAAATAAGTAAAATAGGTTTAATATACTTGAATTAGCTTTAATACAAAAGATGAAAGGCTAATCATATAACAGCAGTTCAAAAATTATCAAGAACAGTCAAGCAAGAGCAAAAAAGCAGAATAGTTTAAAGAAATAGAATCAAAGATGCTTAAAAGGCTATTGAACAGAAAAGTTAAAAGATATTTTAAAATAAGTAAACATAATACTTAAGCAATAAAATAGAGTAGAAGTATATATCATAAGATAAAAAAAAAAGAAAATAGATAATATTCAGTGCACAAGACTGTAGATAGTTAGAAAAGATAATAAAAAAGAAAAGGAAAAAGATTTTAATAGAACATTAAAAAATGCAAAGCAAAAAGAATAAACTAGCAACAGAATTAGCAAATGTAATGAATGTACAAAAAAAAAAAGAACAGATAAAAGACAGCTGCTAGCAATAAATAAGAGTAAATAGTAAGATTAAAGTAATTTCTAATACATTAATAGAGAAAAGTAATAGCAAGATCAAGTTAGCTATAAATCAATTAACAGAAAAAATAAAAACAGAAAAGCTAAAAAATAATAAGCAAAAACTTGAATAATTTATAATAATAGAAAAGCTAGAAATAAAAATAATTAAGTAACAAGAACTAAATATAAATGTTAACCAAGAAATAGTAAAGACTTTAAGAAGAAATTTAACAAAAAACAAGAACAAATATATTATATATAAAAACAGTGTAGTAAATGTAAAGACAAAAAGAAAAGATTAGTCAAAAACATAGATATAAAATAGATTCAAACAAATAAAATGCAAGAATAGCTAGAAGAAAAAATAGAATTAGGATTAGAAGAATAAATGACATCAATAATAGCAAAATTAGTAGCAATATGGGCAGTAATCTTAACAATATCAAAAGAAAAACAAGTAGAAATATATACAGACAGTAATGCTAAAATAAGAAATATTAATAGAGGTTTAGAACAATTAGATAAAATAAAAATTTTTTAAAAAAAATTTGCAATATAGATAATAAAAATTATAAATCTAATTAATATAAAAAGATACAAATAGAGTTAGTAAAAATAAAAAGTTATAGCAAAAACAAGTAAAATAAGAAAGCTAATAGTCTTGCAAAAAAAGAAACAATAAGTAAGAAGATAATACAGATAGAGAAAATTAGTTGTAAAGAGATAGAGTACTGTCTAAAATAAGAAAACAGACAAATTGACATATTAGCAAAACTGTTATGCAAATTAGTAACAAATGCAAAACTAGAAGCAAAATAGAAAAAACAAAAGCAGTTAAAAAGTTAAAGCCAAAAACAAAGATCATGATTTATGACTAAATACAATTTTGGAAAAGACTAAAGATAACTAAAAAAGTACATTGCACAATAAGAAAAAGTAGTACAAAAAATATGTATTTATAAAATATATAATAAATAAACTTCTGATCTTAGAAGAACTTAACAGAAGAAGACCAGATATATACACAACAACAGAATATCAAGTATATCAAGATAAAATTAAAGAAACAAAGTTATACTTGGTATCATGTAAAGAACAAATAAATCTTTAGAAACAAATCTAATTATGACAGTTTAAAAAAAGCTAAAAGAAGAAGAAAGAACTTATATTTCTCTATATATGTTATATATAGCACTTTTCAGAAAAGTAGAAGCAGAAGAAATAGCAACAAAAGAAGCATTAATTAAAGGCCTAATTTCAAAAAAGATATAAAACAAATTAGTATAACTTCTAAATACAAAAGCAAGACAGCTGTTTGCAGATATGGTTACAAAAATAGCATAAAACATCTTCTATAAACAAGTTTGGAGAATATAATATAAAAAAATTAATAAATAGATAAAAAAAGAAGACAAAACAAGCAAAATAAAAAAAAAGAAATAAAAGAAAAGAACCTAAAGAAAAAAATAAAGTCAAATTAGCAAAAAAGCAAAGAAAAAAAAAACAAGCAAAAAAAAAGAAATAAGAATTGAAAAAAAAACTAGAAAAACAATTTTGAGACTTGTTATAGAAGAAAGAAAACCTTTTTATTATGAACTTTAAGTAGTCAGACAAGTGGCCTACTTCTGTTTGAAGTAATGTGATTAGTTGCACTTAGATATCTTTAAAGTAGCCAAATAATGCTAGATTTAGTTGTTAGATAAAACTATATAATTGAAAAAGTAATTTTAAGAATCTTAATAAAGTACTAGCATAACTGTTTAAGTTAAAAAAAACTTGATATTATAAGGATATCTAAAATCTTGATTTATAATATATAAATATAATATTTTTATTTATTTATTTATTTATTTATATAATATTATAGTAGAAACTTTAAAATACAATAAGAAATTTAATTACAGAAAAAAATTTCTAAAATAAAGATTTTTAAACTATATTTGTGTTACTAAAAAAAGACACCCAATGTAATATTACACCTCTTATTTTCTAATAAATATTATAAATAATTGTTTTAAATTATTTTCTAGCTAAAACTCTTTCTGTAAATCCTTTTTACACAAAAATAACTAAAAATCTGTCAGTACTAAAATCGTCAATACCTGGTTATTTTATTAAGATAACCAACTTTAGTGTCTTAAATAAACTTGCTCAGCTCTTAATTTTACATATACTCTGAAAGTTTTAAGTCTATAACTTTCGAACTCGCAGTTTAACACTGCCAAAATGGCCTTTGGCCTTCATTATTAAACTTTTAATTATTTCTCATAAAGTATTTTATTAATCTATTCTATAGTCATAAGAAAAGTTGTAAAACACTTCCTTCTGATCAAAACAAGTCCAAAAAGAAGCTTGAAGCCCTAAATTTAATGGAATTATAATAGAAAACAACTTTAACTTCTCTGTAATTTTTTTTTTTTTTTTTTTATTCTTTTGTCCTTACCTTCAAATTTTTTCTCTAAAATGTTTTTTGTATAATCTTAAATCATTTCTAAAATTGGTTTCATTTAATTTTATATTGTGTAAATTAAATTTATCCAAAAAAGAAATTTATTTGTTACAAATTATCTTGTACTAACTTGCTAAAAATAAATTTTATACTCAATTACACAATAGTTACTGTAATACTTAACTATTTATAAATTTGTACTATATTAGCTACACCAGTCACAAACTTGTATTACCTAGGTTACACAAGGTTACACGAGCTGCAACAGCCGCAGTAATTATTGTCAAACCCCTGCAAATACAAATTATACCCTGCAATTAAATTTATACTATAATTAAACTTTTAAAAAAAATCTTTAATCAAAGATTACAAAAAATTTTACTAAGCAATCTAAATTCTGACTTCTAAGTAAACTTGTAACACTATGCCTACTCTTAGTACAAAAATACCAGATACCTTAGATCTTGATTATTTCTTCAATAATCATGCAAGCTCTTATAGCATTGCTATCTATGAAAATGAATCTGTACAAGTAAAAGCTATTCTGGACAAATACAGACCTACCAAATGTATTATCATGAAACTTAGATCTCATCCACCAACTCATTTCTTTCCTGCTTCTGCAACAACTGCAATAATCAAGTGCATGTGTAGCTTATTTCACACTAAATTTATTACAAAAAACAATAAAAGTTATGAACTTACTAGCAAAACTGATAAAACAACAACCAACAAATAAGTCAAAAAGCTTCAAGAAGCACTTGCAAAATCTAAATCTCAAGTTCTATCATCTCCTACAGCTACTATTCATACACATATTTATCCCAAATGCCAAACCCCTATTAACTATAAAGTGACCAATAACAACTATGCATTACAAAATGAATCTATCTTTTATCAAAATACAGCATATTATAATAATTGCTTAGCTGAAATTTATAAAGAAATAACCTTAGCTAATCAACCCAAACCCCAACCTACTGAAAACTCTAAACAAGATCCATCTTCACAATATAAACTTCCAACTCAATAGCTTGTTACTTCTTTACTTGATCAAAATCCAAATAATCCTCTTGTTTCAGAACTTGTATTTATTTCACCTAACTTTGAAGAAACAACTCCTACTAACAATGATATGGATATTAACAGCTCTACTACATCACCTAAACTACAACAACAACCACAAATCCAACAAACACAACAATTACAACAACAACAACCTGTACATCAAGCTTTACCACTTTTACACAAACAACAGTCTAACAAAAAACTACTCCAACAACCTCAACTGGCTCAATCTTACAACCAAGTAACAAGACCCAAACTCAACCCATCATACAACTTCTTAGCAAACTTTCCAGTTACGATGAAATGCAAAACTATACAAAATTACAAACAAAATGTCCTGAAAACTCTTCAATTTTCTTAAAGAACATCTTCATAACTTCTATTCTGCCAAAGTTATTAAAGAAGCAGTCGGAAAATAAGATCTACTCAAAGCAAGCTTTTATCTATTAATTAGACAAATGACTGATGCTAGACCTCAATTTCTTACTAACTTAATCCAACAACATAACTCTGATAATGACAAAGCTGCTACAATACCATTTAATATTCTTGAAGAAACACTTAAAAAACTTATTCTTATATTCACAACAGTCCTTTTTACTAAACTTAATTATCCAGAAATATTCACCTCTCCAGCTACTATTCCACCTATTCAAACCTATAACCGACTACAATTTTGTATTAATCTTGCCTGACTTTACTTATATCTCTCTGATAACTATCAAGCAATTAACTACACTAAATTCACAGAAGATATCAAACTAAGACCCAAAAGATTTAACATAA
>CAJVQA010012531.1:0-10055 GCA_910591915.1 Cetraspora pellucida
TAGTTAATAAACTGAATGCAATATTTAGTATCTTCATATACTATCTATTGTTGCCTCTGCCTTAAAATCCTAAATCATTCTATATTTTGTTAAAGTCTTGTATAGACTTTTGTATAGAACTTGTCAAGTTATAATCATTATACTATAGTTGAGCAGCTTCTGTTATTACTGTGGTTAAAGGAAAAACTACAGGTTAACAATGTATGTGCATAATGTAAAAATGGTTTGAAAGAGATTAGGTTTGTTTAGGTTTTCCTAATATCACTACAAAAGGTAGGAAATGAGTGAGTAATTTCATGTTTTGGTTAGAATTTGGATCTTAAGAGACTTTTTAGAGATTTTAAGAGTTTCATATCAAAGTTAATTTCTATAGAATTAGATGCATCAGAGGTGTTTTCAAGAGATTGATTGGGAGTTTGCTAGAATAGTAATATGTTGTAAAGCGAAGTAGGTATGATATTTTTTACAATAACAGGTAGTAATGACAGGTCCAATAGGTTTTATGAAGAAATGAAAGTTGTTTTGAAGGTCACATGTTTTAGGATTGAAGTTGATAGGTAGAACTTTAAGGGTACAAATATTGCTATAATAAGTAATGGTACCAGAACTGTTACTATGTTTGGCAATATAATTATCAAGATCAAAGGAATCAGGTTTTACTGTATTAATGCTTGGCATTATGTATATTATCTTTAAGGATAATGTTTATAAAATTTAAATAATATGAATTATTTGTGTAATGTTGTTTATAAAAAAAATTTCTTAATTATCTAGACTTCCAAACTATTTAGAAGCGATCTGTGAAGTGTGATATATTTGTAAAAGCTAATTGTATGTTTAGGAAATTTTAATAGGTGCCAGAAAAGTGAAAAATCCGGGACAACCCAGTAGATTTTCCTAAAATGCCAATGAAAAAACCTGCAAAGACAGGTTTTAGTTTTCATCTTTTTGTTTGTATCTTGGTGAGTTTTGGTTTGTTTATAATAAATTATATATCAAAATAACCAGAACAGAGAGCTTGTTCTTTTTCAAATAGGTAACAAGGTATATTTAATTAGTAAAATATATAGTAAATATGCAAAAACCAAAATTTTGGTTTTTAGAACTTTTCTCAAGAGCCAGGTGTTGTAGGAACCCAAAATTTGGCTACTAGAAGAAGAAAAGTCAGTTCAACAATGTTACTTAAGAGTGTAGACAAGGTTTACTTAAGAAAATTTTGAGAAATAATTAAATGTTTTTAGAAAAATTTTGGTACAAGTGATCTATGAAGAGAGTTACAGAATTGGTCATCTAAAAATGAAAGTTTTAAAAGTAATTATTTAAAAACTAAGTATAAAAAACTTATAAATAAGAAACATAATATAAAAACAAAAAAAAAAGATTTTACATAATTTATAATTAAAAATAAATCAGATTAACATTTATAATCTTTAAATATTTCTTATAAGAATATTGATATATACAAAGTTAGTATATTAATATTTATAAAATATTTGTATTAAATTATATAAATATTTTATAATAATAAAAATTATAATTTTTGTATTATTCTTGTATTATATAATATATTTGAAAATAAATAGTTAAATGTATAACAAACTATCTTTAATAAACTAATTAATCAAAAATCTATTATATTTAATTATTGTTAAATATGAAAATAAATACAATACTATTGTTTTAATTATATAATAAAAAAATATCTTTGTAGTATTAATAACTAGATATTTAAGATACTCTTCTGCTAATTTTAATTTTACAAAAGTAAAAAAAGAATACATTTAAGTTTACTTAAAATTTACTCTAAAAAACTAATTTTTTAATATTAAAAAAAAAGAAAAAAAACTTAGAAACAATATAAGTTTATTAGAATAACTTTTTAAAAAAATTATTCATTTAAAATACCAAAAAGTTTTTTAAAAATTTTTAGAAAATTTTTAGAAAAATTAAAAAACTGACTGTAATTCCAAAAAACTAATCAATTAATGTATAAACAAATTACAAAATATACAATTACAAAAATATAGTAACTTAGTAAAGTGATTAGGTTATCAATCCTCCAAGTAGTTGATTAGATGTTCAAATCTTATTAACAGTAAAAATTTGGATAATTACCTATGTAATATTTATATTATAACATCTATTACTAAAGATTAAGTTAGGATATCTATAATAGTAATTATTTTAGCATGATTGGCAGATTATAGAGCATCTGTATAACTGGTTATATAGAGAAATGCAGACTGAAAAATTGGACAGTGCAAACACTAAATAAGTTTTTGTGACTATATAAATTTGTTAAAATTGAATAACAAGAAGTCATTTGGTAAGATCTAAGTAGAGAAATAGTCAGATTTTTGACAGCTTTATTGTAAAAACTAGTTCAATAAAATGAATATCAAAGTTGTAATATATAGTCATAATATCTAAATAATCAAGAATCTTTGAGTTGAAAGTTTTGGAAGTACCACCAACCAGGCTGTTAGAATAAACTAAAGAAAAAGAATATTGAACTAACCCGATATTTCAAAAGATTGATCATAGTTCTATACAGACTATCTGAATTGAAAGTCTAATAAAAAAACAGGTAAATGCAAAGATATACTAAAGTACTAAGGTTATGCTATAAAATAGATGCTGAGATCTATGTAAACTTTACAAAAGCATTTTAGTTAAATAATATAACTCTGATCACAATTGCTAGTTCTGCTATAGCTTAAATTAGCTATAAAACTAAATACAAAAGGCTTTAGGACATTTACTTTGAGAATAAAATAGTCTTAAAATTAAGACAATGATTTAAGCTTGCTTTAGTTAATATTAATACAAATGCAGGTTCAAAGAGTTTAAAATAAATATCTAAGTAGATATATTAGATATAGCATTGATAAGAAACCTTGGAATAGACCTCTTAAATAGGTAATATAGAAAAGTTATATATATAATTAATTGTATACTCTTTCTATAGTAGTTTATAGAATTATATTATAAAAGAGCATTAATAAAAGTCAAAAAGACTGGAAGAGTAGTGACTTAGTAAAGTAGATAAGTTGTTAACCCTCAAGTGGTAGATAGTAAGTTCAAAACTTACCAATAGTGAAAATTTAGATAATTACCTATGTAATATATAGACAATATTACAATAATAGTATTTTGTCTATTAGTTAAGATAAGATATCTGTAATACAGTTATACTAGCATAACTGACAGGTCATAAGACATCTGCACAATGTTGGAGTTATACAGAGAAATGCAAACTAGCATTAAGTGATACAAACTCAAGATAAGTTTTTGTAACTATGCAAATCTTAAACTAAAAAGCCAAAACCCACTTAGAAAAACCTAAGTAGAGAGGTAGCACAGATCTTTGACAGTACTATTATAAAGACTAGACTCAAAAAACAGATACCAATGTGGAAGGAATTAAGTAGACAAGAATTTCAGATAAGAAGTACTACTAACTAGGCTGTTAAAAGTCTTAAACTGTAGAAAAAGAACTTTTAAAAGCAGACCTTGCAATACCAGAAACAGGTTATAGTTCTTTTGGCTATCTAGATTGGGAGTCTGAAATCAGAAGCAAAAATATACTATAAGTACTAAGGATATGCTATGAAGTTGGTATTAGGGTTTAAATAAACTTTGCAAGAGTAAGTCCTATTAACAAAAATATTAAATGTAGGTAATTAGTTAGCAAAAAAGCCTTCTGAAGCCTTACAATCAGATAATATACTTTAAAATATATAGTAGCTTAACAGATGTACAGAAAGGAACATCAAGATTAAGTTAAATATCACTTAGATATATAGAAACTTGTATACTATTTGTTGGTATAAGTATAAGGATTAAAGTGTTTAAATAAATAATCTCCTAGTAAATTGCAGATATGACAACTAATGTAAAACTTGCTATGCAGGCAGACTATTTAAAATAGACAACCAAAAGTTGTACATATGTCTAGTTGTATATTTATCTTACACAAGTTATATAATTATAATTAAAATACAATAAAAGCAATAGTTATTAATAACTATAGCCTTAGTGAAGACAAAAAAAAAAAGTTAAAAAGACCAAAGAGATTACCTTAAAAAAAAAAACAAAAAATAAACAATTATATAAGCTAGAATAAATAAACAGATAAATATACAACATATATTTAAACATTCAATAAATACAGAATATAACTAGCTAAATAAGGTATAATAAACAAGAGTATATATAGTTATTAGATTAGTAATAGTTTAGAAGTTTCTAGAACAAAGTTAAATATAAAATTAAACAAACAACTAATAACAAAAAATAACAATAACAGAAATTAAAAATTTGTATAATCTAAATTAAAGAACAACAGTAAAAAAGTATATCTGCTTAAACAAACAAAAAAAGCATATTGCAAAAATAGATATAGATATAACAAACTTTTTAGATGCAAGTGATCTAATACAGATATATATTATAAGAGTCTTAGTAGACAAACATAAAGAAGTATACAAAAGTATTACCAAAAAAAAATTACAATAATGGAAGAAAGTGTTTTAATTAACTAAAAAAAAAAATAAAAACAGTATATAAAATATAACATATATTAGTAATAAAAAACACAAAATATAAAAATAAGAATGGAGTTAAAACCACCAATATTATAGCAAATAAGTCAAAAGACTTGCATAAAAAAAAAGAACTTAATAGCAAAAAAAGAAATTAATGTTTTAAATAAGAAAAAAAAAAATTAAATAACAAAATAGTAAAAAGTAAATCTCATTAAAACAAAGACAAAATTGAGCTTTTTTTTTTTTTTTTTTTTTTAAGATGAAGCTTTGCTTCTATCTTTATTCATAGTTATTAGGTAGTAACTACATAGAGTTACTAAATACAAAAAGAAGTTTTATATATGCTATAGCTAAGACCAACATATGCAGTTAAGGCTAACCATTAAATTGTTAACTATAAAACTATAACTCTAAGTAATATAAATGCTATATGCAAGAATAAGAGCTTAGACATATTTATCTGCAGCTTAAACCTACTAGAGTAACTAAGGCTTACCTAAAGTAGTTAAAATTTTCTAAATAATGTTTATTATTCTAGTATATACTAGTAAGCTACTTATAAATTTTACTAACTATTTACACTATTAGAAGTTAATTACATTATTATAAAGAAAAGAAAACAAAAGTATGATAAATTAAATAAGAAATAAAGTATAGTTAAAAAAGTAAAAAGTAATATTGATTGGATAAGCAAATAAATAAAAAAAGTTAACAAAATTGTAAGAATGTAGCTAAGATAAGTAATATAGATTAGATAAGTAAATAAATAAAGCAAAATTAACAGAAATATATAGATATTGCTAAAAGAAAGGCTATTATCAAGTTTATCAATGATTTTAGATACATTAAAAGTGTAAATAAAGTCAGTTTTTGATACTGTAGATATAACAATATTAAGTTTTTTGATAATGTATTGGTTTGTTGATTGAAATATGACTTGTTAAGATTTTTTTTAAATTGAGTAATAGTTGGTTTAGAGATTTGGGTGATGCTGCAATAGGCAATAATTCTGGCTAGAATTTGTAAATTGCTTGTTTGAGAAGAGATTTTGTTTAATGTTTCTTTGAGATTGATATTAATAATTTTATTGTTTGTTATTGCAGATTTAAAGTAAGCTTTAAAATAGCAGTAAAAGAAATAAAATATACATTTAGGATTAGTAGATGTATTGTTTAGTTAGATAAAGGTTTGTTCAGACTGGTTAGCTAGTTTATAAAATTCTTTAAAAGATAAAGGTATATAGAATGTTATTGAAATAAAAGTAGAAAGATTTAAAGATAAATATATATATTATTAAATAGGTATAGTGTTAAAAAATTGTTTAAAGTAGTAAGAAGTTAGATTGTAGATATTATAAATTGTTTTTGGATTAAGAACTTTACATTTTTTCAAATTGGTGCAGATGTATATATAGTGTATTGCCATTTTGGTAGTATAGTTTGTTTGATCTTGAATGGATCAGATAGTTGGTAGTTTAGGTTTTTGAAGAATTAGCTTTTTGTATTCATTATTAGTTGTTATTGTTATTTGGTATTTGATGTAATTGTAACATTTTTGTTCATTGATATTACTAAATTGTTTTTTATAATATATAAAAAATTTTTAAAACCAAATATCAAATTGTGGTTTGATTAAGTGAAAAGATGAAATATAGTAGTTTATATTAAATTCTTAAAGGAAGATATTTATAGTAATATTGATGTAGAATTTAAAGGTATTATAAATTTGTAAAATAGAAATATTGTTTTTTGAAGTGTTTGAAATATAGTTTATATATATAAAGGTTTTAAGTAAATGGATTTAAGTTATAAGTCATGAAAGAATTTTTGATGATCAATGGTTTGGTATTTGTTATATAGGAATAAATAAAGTCTGGCAAAGTTTATAGCAATTTGAATTTATTTAATTGAATAAGAAGAAATAAAATTATGTGAGTTAAAAAGTTGTTTATAATTTGTTTTATGAAAGAAAATATAAATAAATTTGGTAAGCTAGTTTTTTGTTATACTGAGAAGAATTTTGAAAAGTATTTTTTTTGCTTCAATAATATGTAGATTTTTGTTTAGGATTGTGTCTATAATAAATTTAGGTTTTTTTGTTACTATAGTTTGAATTAATAAAATATAATTATTTTTTATAACTGTTTTGTTAATTGTTGTAAAATTAATAATTAAACTAGAATAGAAATTTTTGAGGATTGGTTTTAAAAAATCTAATGTTTTAATTCCAAATGTCATAAGTGTAGATAAAGAAAATTTTTCTGAAATAAAATAGTTTTTGAACCAGTCTAAAAGGTGATCTTGTTGGTTGTAGTTTGTAGATTCATTTTAGAATTATAAGTGATAATAATTGAAAGATGTTTAAAGTTGTAAAAACTTGGAACAGAAATATAGAAAAGGTTTTTTAAGTAGTTTATAATATAAATAGAGTGTTTTATAATATAGATAGCAAAAAAGAGCAAATAAAAAGGATAAGAATTGGATAAAAAAATTGAGTTTTTCAAAATTAACAGTAAATTTTCTAGAGAGCCAGTAAATTTTTCAGATTCTTTTGAGAGAATTTGAAGAAATGTCGGGTATTTGGATATTTTCAAGGTTGAAAAAAATGAAATTTCTGAGACACCCTTGTAAATTTTCCAAAATTAACCAATAGAATTTTAGAAAGAAGTTTAGATAAAAGTTTAAAGAAAAATATCAATAATTTAATAAATTTTAGTCTATTAAAGATAAAATTTATGTTGAAATGATCATTTTAATAAGCTAAATATTTTTGTTTAATGAGAGAGAATAAGGTTGTTTAGTAAAATTCAATGAAAATTAAAAAAGTATAATTTTTTAGAAAATATTAGTTGGTATGTAATATAATAATTAGAATTTGATAAAATTAGTATAGTTAGAAACAGAAAGTTTAGTATATTTAGTTTACTTGGAAATAAAAGAGTTTAATTAAGTATAAATTGAAGAAATTTAAAAAATATATAAATAAAGATAATTTTATTAAAATATAAAAGTTTGTTATATTGAAAGATTAAATATAAATAAATTTGTATTGTTTTTAGAACAGAAAATTGTAAGAAAGGGGTGTGGCTACCTAGTGAAGTAGTTAGGTTGTCAACCCTCAAGTGATAGGTTGGGTGTTCAAATCCCATTGACAGTAAAAATTTGAATAATCACCTATGTAATATTCATATTATGCAACTGTTACTAATGATTGAATTAGGATACCTGTAATGGCAGTCGCACTAGCATGACTGGCAGGTCATGGGGCATTTGTGTAAGTATGGCATTACACAGAAAAATGCAAACTGACAAATTGGGCAGTGCAAATACTAGATAAGTCTTGTGGCCATGTAAATCCATTGAAATTGGGTAACAAGAAGTCCATTTGGGAAAACCCGAGTAGAGAGATAGCTGGATCTTTGATGGTCCTACTATAAAGGCTAGCCTGGAAAAATGGATACCAAGGTCGTAGTACCTGGTCGTGGTAGCCAGATGGGCAAGAACCTTTGGGTTGGGGTCCCGGGAGTACCACCAACCAGGCTGCTAGAACAAACTGAAGAAAAAGGATATTAGGCTGACCTGATATACTGATGGACTGGTTATAGTCCTACATAGGCTATCTGGATTGGAAGTTTGATAAAAAGGCTAGACAAAAGGCAGGAGTATACTAAAGTACTGGGGTTATGCTGTGAAGTAGATGCTGGGATCTAAGTGAACTCTATAAGAGCATAGCAGTTTAATAGTTAGCCCTGACTGCAAGTGTTGGTTCTACTATAGTGATACCTAGGTTAGCTGTAAAAATGGGTACAGAAGGCTCTGGGAGGTTTACCTCGAGGATAAATTAGTCCTAAGTTTGAGGATAATGATCTGGTACATCAGAGATGACCAGTAATGTTAATACAGATTACAGGTTTAGAGGGTTTAAAGTAGAACACCAAGCAGGGGTATTAGGTACGGCAATTGGTGAAGAACCTTCAGGTGGACTTCTTAAATAGGTAATATAGAAAACTTACATGTGTAGCCAATTGTACACTCTCCTGTAGTGGTTCATTGAACCACAATATTGATAAGTGATTAATAAAAGTCAAAAGACCAAAGAGGTCACCTTAATAAAAAAAAAAAAAAAATTTGAAAAATTAATTTTTATTAATGATATCTTAATAACTACTTAATCAAATTTGATAAATTTTTTTTTATCTGAATTTTATAAATCTATAGAATACAAATAAAAAAAATTTATTAAATTTGAATATGTAGTTACTAAGATATTATTAAAAAAAGTATTAAAATTTTTATACTAATTTTATTTGATAAACATTTAAAATCTTATAAAACTTTAATCAAAAAAATATTTTGAAGTCTATTTTTTTATAATAACTTTTATTATATATAATAATTCTATAAAAAATAAAATATTTGTATTAAATATAGCTATATAAACTAAAAAAAAAAATATTTAAAAAAAATTTTTAGTAAATAAAATTAAAGATCATTATTCTCAAATTTAATTGTTCGATCATTTTAGAGTCTCTATAAGACAAGTTTTCAATGCATTTTTGCCTAAAAATAAATATTATAAAAAAGTAATTTTTATTTTCAAATATTATTATATCAAATTTTATTTATATATTTTAATATTTTAAAAAAGTAGATTGAAGTTAAAAAAATACAAAAACATAGACAAATTTGTTTATATTAGCTTACAATCTAAAGGATAAATATTAGAGATATATTATGCAATTAGTATTGGAATCTGGATGAACTTTGCAAAAGTAAACCTATTAGCAAGAACTAAATATAGATAATTAGTTAGCAAAAAGACCTTCTGAAGTTTTACAATTAGATGACATATTCTGAAATATATAATAGCTTAATAGATATATAAAAAGAAAGATTAGAGTTATGTTATATAGCATTTAGATATACAGAAACTTTTGTGCTATCTGTTAAGTGTAATATAGAAATTAAAGTGTTTAATTAGATAATTTTCTAACAGATTACAGATATAATAGCTGGTATAGAATCTGCAAATAAACTACTTAACTAGTTAGCCAAAAGTTATATATATGACTAGTTGTATACTTATCTTATATAAATTATATAATCATAATTAAATTACAATAAAAGCAATAACTACTAATAATCAATAGTCTTAACAAAAGTAAAAGCAAAAAAAAAAAATTAAGGAATTATATCTATTATAATTAAATTTAATATAAATAATTTAATTTGTAATTAATTATAGAAGAAAAAAATTTATTTTAAATCAGATACTATCTTATTATACATAGTAATTATATAAAAATTTGCAGATTTATAATAATTTGTACTAAAATTTCATTGCCCAAAAACAAACCACAAATCATTATATATTTTTAATTAAAAAATTAATTTTAATGTTAGCATAAAGGTAAGTATTAGAATATTAGTAATTTTTTTTTTTTTTTCGGTATTAAGGTGACCTCTTTGGTCCGAGCTTTTTATTAATACTTATAGCGGGTACATGTTT
>CAJVQA010012532.1:0-10055 GCA_910591915.1 Cetraspora pellucida
TCTGAAAAAGTTTTTATAAAGTTTAATATATTAACTATATCATTTTTCTGTAGTTCGACTTTTTGAAAAGTTTGGTTCGAATGATCATCAGAAAGAGTTGGTTGGTTTTTGGTAATATAATTCTATAAACTACTATAGAAGATTATACAATTGACTACATATGTAACTTTTCTATATTACCTATTTAAGAAGTCTGTCTAAAGGTTTTCTACCAATTACTATATCTAACATTTCTGCTTAGATGTTCTACTTTAAACCCTCTAAATTTGTAACCTGTATTAATTTACTGGATCTCACTCAAATGCCCAAATTATTATCTTAACCTTAGAACTATTTTATCTTTGAAGCAAACTTTTCAAAACCTTCTGCATTCATTTTTATAGCTAACTTAGGTATCACTATGCCAGAACCAACATTTGTAGTTAAAGCTTTACTATTAAACTGCTATACTCTTGTAAAGTTCACTCAGACCCAACATCTATTTTATAGCATAACCCTAGTACTTTAGTATACTTCTGAATTTCATCAAACTTTTAATCCAGATGGTCTGTATAGTACTATAATCAGTTCATCAATATATTAGATTAGCCCAATATTCTTTTCTTTAATTTGTTCTGGCAGCCTGGTTGGTAATACTTCCAAAACTCCTAATCTGAAGGTTCTTGCCTATCTAGTTACTAAGATTTTAGTATTCATTCTTTATGATTATTAAATTTTAAATTATTTGTATATTATTATATAAATACTACTAAAAAAAACTTCAAATTAGTTTTTTATTTTTTTATTTTTATTTTTTTATTAACTAGTTTTTTTTGAGACTAAGATTGATTATTTAATAATTAGAATATAGAAACTCATAACCAAGAACTCAAATAAGTTACTTTATATTAGAGAGTACAATTAGCTACATGTACACTTTTGGTATCTAATTTAAGTAGTTCACTAATAGTTCTATACTAGCTGTTATATTTGCAACTCAACTAGGAGCATTGCCTATTTAAACCCTCTGTACTATAATTTTTACTGTATTACTAAATCATCTCTAATATATATATTAGTTAAGAAGGTTTAAATGCTTTTTTGTATCTTTAGGACATTATATTTTATTTTATATAATGTATTTTTAAAAACATTATTACTAGAGCTTTTTATATTTTATATATAGCTAACTTAGTTTTATGTAACATGCTATAGTTATCTAATATTTGCAGTCAGAATTAATTTTAAACTGCTATATTATACTATTTTTACTCTTATAAAGTTTATTCAAATTTTAGTATTTATCTTTCTAATATCTTCTTTATTATCTATTACTAACTATAACTAAGAACTAACAGACTTCTTAAACTTTCAATTTTGATAATCTGGTATAGTATACCTCGATATTTTTTTCTTCTAATAATTCTAATAACCTAGTTGATTATATGCTTCTCTATACATTTTATTATCTAATTTGTTTATCTGTTTTTATTAAAGTGTTTTATAGACTTTTATTAGTTTAATAGTTTTGTCAAAAGTTTGTATTACCTTTTTACTTAGAAATTTCCAAATAAAATTCTGTCTTTTTGGTTTTTTAGTTTTCTGTACTTGGTGGTTTTTTTATAAGTTTGCACTAAAGTTTTATACAATACCAATTATTAATATTCTTCTATATATATATAATGTTACACTTTGCATAAATGCTTTAAGCTCTTAATGATAAGTAAAATCCAACTTTGTATATCTAAATTACAATTATATAAGGTCAGCCAATTAACAGAAGACAGTTCTATAATACAGATTAATTTTCAAATTTCATTATAAATAAAATTTGAATCTTAGATCTGCTACTTAAAGAATAACAATTCAATCATTATATTAGGATTACCATTCTTTCAAATTTGTTTTTTATTAAACTTAGTTATAATTTAAAATATATATAATATATAAGTAATAACTATATACTAAATTCTATATATATAAATAAAAATAAAAATTCTATTAATACTTATAATATGCAGTATTAACTATTTCTTATATTCTTATATATTTTAAATCATAAACAAGTTTAACAAAAAAACAGATTTAAGATTTTTTTTTAGCAGCTTTTATATATAAACTGTATTTTTTTTTTTTTTTTTTGAACTTTGGCAACAATGCCAGTTGGTTTATTAGCTTTAATTTGATATAATACAAATTTACAGTTACATTTTTAGGATCGATTATTACTAGTACTATATATTATCTAATTTTACACTACTAACTTCACCTGGTTATCTATATGGCACCTAAGTACATGTTCGCTGCATGCCTGCACACAGTTATCTTAACAACTACTTGTGGTCAGAGCATATTATTAAACTGCTATACAGACAAAGATACCTACTGAACTTAATATGATATCCCAAATGTTAGGAGTACTGTCTTCTGTAAATCATATCTGTATGTTCTATTTACATGTTTTACCTAGTCTTGTTTTTTCTGCCTCTTAATCTAACTATATCTAGTATTATCTTGTTCTCTACATTTCTCATCTTTTTGTTATTGTATTACTTCTAAATTGGTTCTACTCAGATATATTTAATCCTTATGATCTTTTTATCTTTGGTATGCCTGTTATTGATTTCTCTAAGATGTTCCAATAATAGTTTAGAATTTGCAAAGAACCCATATCTCAAGTCAAATCTGTTGCTACCATTGGTCTTTTTGACCAATCCGTAACTCAAGCCAGGTTTGCTGCTGCTGTTTCTGCAAATGTTCTAGGTCTTAACATTATACAGTAACTCAATGTTGCATTTAATCTTCAACATGGTGCTCCTTTCTATAATAGGTACTGAGACTTGTTGTGCTTACAAACAAGACAATTCTGGTTATACCTAGGGAGTTTCTTTAATCTTAGTGATATCATATTATCATATATTGCAAGCTCCTAGCTTATTTGATAATACTTGCAGGACAATTCTAGCTATGCTCTAGGGAGTTACACTGACCCTAGTAATGTTATACTACTTTGCAGATCTTATTTCGTATTAGTTGATTAATCTCAGTCTTGTTTATCATAGACTTTTATATAAATATAACCAGGAACCCAATTTGGTACTTTTACATTGTACAAAGAAGTTATACATCAACCTTCAAGATTTTTTCCTTCTATAATTAGATTATTCAGCTGTGCCAGAGATGCTTTTAATTTTTTGGTTAGACTAATTCTTTATCATAGTTCATTCTTATGTTCACCACTTTTCTCACCATTTCAGTCTTGGTTACTTTCAGAATACTCTTCTAATCAAATCCTCTTTTTGAATCCTAATTAAGACTTATTTGCATAATCTATTGATTATCCTTCCAAGCAAGTATTCTACAAGTTGGATGCAAAGATGTTGATACTGCTTATATTAGGAGGTATAAGGATGTTGGTGCTGCCCTAGCCTAAAGAACTTATATGCACAATCTTTCTATAACCATAACCTTCTGTAACAACTACTTATTACACATAGTGCTTGCACTCCACAATTGGGTTTCCTTCTAGAAGTTCCTATTTCTATTATTATACTGTACTTGGACTTAACCACAAAGCTTCGCATTCAATTACAGGCTCCTTATTAGGTTACAGAAGCTAAAATCTTTCAATTTTGCCTTCAGCCAGACTTGAACTGTTGACCTTGACTGTGAAAAATATAGGAGCTTAACCACTAAGCTATAGAACCCATATATATAAACTGTATTTTGTTTTATAGAATTATTTTGTATATATTATAAAAAGTTTTAAAATATTAAAAAGGTTTGTATTAAAGTTTTTTTTTTTTTTTTTTTTAAAGAGAGGTCTATCTTTTATCTCTTTTATTAATTAGTTAATTATATATATATATAAGATATATGATGAAAAAACTATACTAGAGAAGATAGAGGTAAGAGCTACTTTACTCTCAACCTATTCTTTGCTAAAATGGTCAGTAAACCTCTAGTCTTTGATAAGCTGATGAAAAGAAGATTGTCTATACATAACATAGAGTTGTATCTTTTTGTTTAATATAAAACATGAGATTGGTATAGTTTTAATTAGAGTTGATAGTTGTACTGAAAGTGGGATTGAAATAGCAGGTTCATGTTATATTGCTCTAGAAGTGAGCCAGATTTTTTTGTATATTACTAAAATAATATTGTAATGAATAAAAGATGCATATTTATATTTGTGCTTGTTGTTTTTAAATAGTGCTAAAGTATTATTCATTATTATTTCCAGTAGTATTTGTTTGTTGATGTGGTTGTAAGTGAAGGTTTGAATAAATTTTCTTGTATTATCACAGCATAATTCCAACTTGTTTGCAGTTTTAATCAATGTATATTTTATTAGTATTTCAAAATCTGAATTGTTTCTAAAACATGTTAGAAGATGTATAATAGTTTTTAATATATTATAACATCTTGTACAAAAATAATTTGGATGTTTTGTAGCATTTCTCTAATAATAAAGAAGATGAATAGATAGTTCTTCAGATATTAATTTAATGTTGAAGTTTTTAATTGCTAATGAGGTTGGATCAGTTATTAGAACTAGAGGTTTTTTTTTATATAATATGTATTGTAGAGTTAATGACTAATTAATGTTATTCTAAGAAGTATGCCATAATGAGATTAGTTGTTAGTTAAACTATATTAAACAGTTTGTAATTTGATGTACTTGTTTCAGTATAGTTTTCATCAGATAAGTGCAAGGATTTTCTAAAAGCTTTGGAACAAACTGATTATATAAAAACTTTTGGAATACAGAGTTCAGTAAAAAATAGTGCTTGGAGTTTCTTGGATTTGAAAATCTTTGTCAAAGATCATTGTGAGTATATAATTGTATGTCAAGGCTTTTAGAGTTAGAAGAAGAAAAGTGTATTATTGTTTGTCTAGTGTTGAATAATTATGTAATTGGATTGAATTTGTGAAGTTGACAAGATTAACTAAGAAGGAGTTATTAGTATATATATTTATCAAAGTGCAGAAGCTTAATGAAGTAAGTATAAAATTTAATATAGTTATTAGTATATTCAAATAGGATGGCCAGAAGTTGTTAAAACATCCAAAAGTTAAATAAGAGTATTGAAAGTAATACTTTGCTACATTTGAAAGGTATTTTTAATGTTTTGTCATCTACTTGTTATATGAATTATTGTAGTTTTTGTATTAAAGTTGGCTTTTATAAGATTATTCCAAAGTGTTATTGGTGGGTTTATAAAGAAGCATAAGGAATAGGCCAAGATTAGATGCACTGTTTGGTTATGAGTTCTTGACATTGTTAGTAGAGTTAGTGTTAAGGCTTTTTTAAATTTTCTAAATTAATATAAATTTTTTTTTTGCAGTCTACTTGAAGGTTATAAATAGATTTTGTTATGTTGAAATAGCAATATTTGATATAATAAGATGTATTACTCAATTTGCATCCTTTACAGGCTACTAATGTATTGTCAAGTAATAGTATATAGTGTTAAGTTTTAAGATTCTTATTAAATAAATTATAAATTCTTCTGATAGTTAAGTTGTTTGTAATTATCCAGCCTTTTTTAGTAGGAGTTCAATTAGCCAAAATATGTGAGTTGCATTGTAAATATGTTAAGAATGGATTTGTAGATATAGCTATTAAGTTTTGTATTATATAAAACCAATATGAACACTGGCCTTTTGGTATTTTTTTGATGTTATGATGAAATTAATTCTATGTTGATAGTTCTGTGTTAGTGGCATTTAGGAATTGCTTAATGCAATAAATGTTGTATTCATTTAGATTTTCTTTAAGGTAGAAGGCTCAAGTATTTAATTTATAGAAGTGTTCATGAATTTTTTTAGATAAGGCCAATCATTAATAGCTTTTGAAGTTTGCATATATAATGCATATAATGCAAATACCATTTGACCAATTTGTGTATTTGTTTGAGTTATTGGAAAAATTAGAGGTTGTACTAGACTAGAAGTATTAATGAATGCAGTATCTTGTAGTTGTTGTAGATGGAGTTTTAAAAAGAAGAAGTCAAAATTTAAATAGTTTGAATTTTTTTGAAATGTTATAACTAGTGCTGAAAGTTGTGCTTGAGCTATATTTGTTAATGCATAATGTTTAAATTATATAAAAAGGAGTTAGGAATTTCTCAAACTAGTTTTGCCTTATATTTAACTAATTGAGTACACATTTTGTTAAAAGTGTTTGCTTGGACTAAATTAAAAAATGAAAAATAGAGTTAATAAAGAAGTCATAAAATAATGACACTATTTATGATATAAATTGTTTGTTTTTCTGTTATATTAGCAAATTGTAACTTTTTTAGATTAATTATTACTTTAGTTATTATTTCTTTTTATACTAATGTTGGTCTTTTGTTAGTTAAAAACCATGCTTCCAAATATTGAATAGTTTTTTATTGTTAATTACTATTAGTTGTTCTTTGTTAAGAAGTATGAAATTATCAAAATCTGTTAAATTTGTAACTAGTATCAATTTTGAAGGATTAATCTTTATGTTAGCAAATTTGTAAAAAGAAGAAGCAGTATTCAAGATGTTTATAAGAGAGGTTTTGTTAGATGCAATCCAAAGTGAGTTGTCCATATAAGCTATTACTAAAGCATTTATTTTCTTTGGATTTATACTAAAAATTTTACTGAAAAATTTTAAGTGTTCTTTGTATATTTTTGAAATTAGTGGATCATAATATATTTTCCAAAGAAGAGATAAAAAGATCTCTTTTTAGTCAATACTATCCTTAATCGAGTATGGTACAGTTAGGCCTAAACTTATAATTACTCTGTTGGTTCAGTGTGAAAGCAGATATAATATCAGGTTTATAGCTTTGTTTGGTATATAGATTCTTTTAAATGCTTTGCATAAGGTAAATATGTAAATTGAGTCAAAGGCTTTTAACATATCTTGTAAGAGAATTCAGACTTTTTTCTTATTTGTAATTGTATCTTCCAAAATTTAAATAAGTTGAAAAATTGGTTATAATATAGATTAATGAGAAAAAGCTGCAAAATTGTATAAGAAAAGACTTGATTTTGAACTAGAATGTTTGTTAGTCTAATTGTTAGAAGTTTTGTAAAAATTTTTCTAATATGATTAATTAATATTATTAGTCTTATAAAGTTAAATTCATAATTATAATGTTGTTTTTTGAAATTGGCCAAATGTTGGCTTATAGTCACTAGTCTGAAATGCATTCTTGTATCAAGCATTTGTTGAATATTTTTAGTAATAGTAGAAGAGCTAATGATAGTAAATACTAGAAAACCTTATTTGTGATTCTTAGTGGTCTTGTTGCTTTTCTTTTAGGGGCTTCTTTTATAGTTTGTTCAAGCTCAGATAGGATATTAAAGACAAAAGGTTGTTGTAAAGTTACTTTTAATATTGTTAAGTAGATTATATATTAATTCTTATTTCTTCCAAGTAGCATTATTAGATGAATTTTCTTTGGTCCAGTTTCTGTAATATTGGCATATAACTTTTTTAATTTTATTCTTGTCAGTAATTATTTTGTTTGGGAATATTATTTTTTCAAAGTTTACTTGTTCTGCTCTTCCTTTAAGAATACAATCTAACATATGACTAGTATTATCTTTAAAGTCTAAATATCTTTAATTTATATAGAACTTGATTCTTTTACTTTGTTTTTGTTTTTTTTGAAGTTTCATGCTTGCCATATTGTATGCTTGTATTGCTTTATCTGTGTTATAAGATTAGGTAAAAGGAGATTTAATTATGCTTGTGTGATTAATGAAATATCTATTTTTGCAAGAGTAGCTGTCTTTGATAGATAAAAGTTTACTCTAGTTAAGTTATTTAAAGCATTATTTAAGAAATAATGTAAATATTTGTTAATGTTTTTAAGAGCAGAATGCAGTTTAGTTGCTTTTAGCAAAAGTACAAAGAAGAATTTAAAAGTAATAAGAGTATATGAAATATGTTTATTTATTTTTTCTTTAATTTTTGCTATTCAGAAGTTTCATATTTTGTTTATATTGTTTTTGTTTATATTTGATATTGAGATATTTTGTAGATTAAGGCAAATATTTAGTAAATCTTCAAAATTTTTCTAGTTCTCTGGTATTATTTTCTCAAACAAATATATATATATATTTTTTTTTTGTTTCTAGAGTTTTTTTAGATGAAAAGTTGTGTACTAGGTTGTACTTAGGATGCAATAATTACTGTCTAAGATGTAAAAAGCATTAGTTAGAGATAAAGGTTTAAATGCTAATAATATATCTAACAAGATCCAGAAATCATCGATTTGGTTAGCAGAAGTTGGGCCATGCCATGTTGGTGTTTAGATATTATGAAATGCTAGTAAACTTGTTAGGTTAGCAGCATTTAGGATTGTAAATATCAGAAAGTGTTTATTTCTAAATTGATTAGCATTAAAATCTTTTAGTATAATTAGATGCCAGTTTCTAGCCCTAGCTTCTATAATCTAGTTGAATAATTGAGATTAGGTTTTTTTAGAAAAGAAGGATGATTTGAAGAAAGGTAAGTTGAAATAATATGAGATTTGTTGTCATTAGAAAAAAAGAAATCAAGACATATAGTTGTTTCTTAAAAGATGTTAATTTTGTAAATATATGGTTGTAGTTAATTACAAACTATTAAGCCAGTTCTTAAGTTGGCTTTTTGTTAATTTGGTTTGTATAATACAAAGTTTGAGGTAAAAATTTTATATAAAGAGTTAGTTAATAACTTCATTATCAAGTCTTTTAGCTTAGTTTTAGTAAGAAATATTATATATAAATTTAATTCAGCATAATGTTTGATCTAGGTTTGCATTTTTAGTATATCATTAATGCCTCTGATGTAGTGAATAGTAATATTAATTTTTTTTTGTTTATATTAAATTTATAGAGGTTTAACTCATTCATGTTTTCTACAGATTGTAGAATGTTTGTATTAGGATGTATGCTCATAAGTCTTCTGTTATGAAGTTTTCCTCTATTGCAAGTGTTTGTGTCTTTGGTATTGTATTAGTTGTCTTTTTGTTTTCAAAGATGTCAAAAGATGGTTTAAGTAGATTTATAAGATCAAATATGTATTCTGATACTGTATAATAAGAAAAGTTTTATTAAAAGTTTTCAAAACCAAGAGGATGTTGTGATGTTTTTTAATAGACATATTTATATTATCAATTTTTTTTTTAGCTAATACAAGTTGCAGTTTTTTGATTGTAGAAAGTAGTTTATCTAGAATATCACTAGGTTCAGATTGTTTTTTTTGGATGTTTATTCAAGATTAGGGTATTGTATAAAACTAGTAGTGTTTGTGTAGTGCTTTGGTTGCAATGCTTAGCTCTTTGGGAGTTGAAATCAGTAAGATTAAGTTTACTGCTATAACTAGTTTGGCATCTTCTAATAGGTCTGAAACTTCTGTATAATTGAAATCACAATATGTTTTTGGCAATGGTGTTGAAATGCTGTATGTAAATAAGATCTTTTTAATAAATAGATCAACTTCTTTTGCAGTTTGTAAAGAAAAGATAAGGTCTGACATTCTTAAGTCTGCAGGATTTTGAAGCAGTTGTCTATATAAGATAACATCACCAAAATTTTTAAGCAGATTTATATCGATATATAGTATTTAATCGATATATATTGATTAAAATTAATTGATATATATCGATTAAATGCTATATATCGATATATATCACTAATGATAAATACTGATTTTTGATATATAACGATATTAACTGATTATTATCACTATCGATTAGTAATGATTTTTATAAAATTTGTTAAATTTTTTCAAACTTTGATATTAATTTTCTCGATAACTACTAATCCAAATCGGTTCAAATTTTTACTATAGATAGTATATATTTCCAACTATCTTATACTAAAATTTTAGCTAATTTAAATTAATAGTTCATGAGAAATTACTTGTAAATGATAATTAATTTTTTGTAAAAAATCAACTATTGTTTACAAGTGATTTCTTGTGAACTATTAATCTAAATTAGCTAAAATTTTATTATAATCTAGTTGAACATATATACTATCTACAGTAAAAATTTGAACTGATTTGGATTAGTAGTTATCGAGAAAATTAATATCAAAGT
>CAJVQA010012533.1:0-10055 GCA_910591915.1 Cetraspora pellucida
TATTGATGATTGCATTAAAGAATTTCAACTTAAAGCTACAGAATATGAAGATGTAATCGAATGGATTCCTTTTAATAGATTATGTAATATTCAAAATATTGGCGATAAAGTTTCAACAACCTGGTTAGATGGAATACGTTATGTAAAATATGAACGTGTAGATAATGAATATAAATATATACTATCACGTATATCATCATATAAAGTGGAGCTTAAAATGTTAACACAATCACAAAGTTTATCACATATGTTAAAAGAAGTAAGTTAAAATATTTAATCATTATTGCACGTATATAGCTTTTAATATACTATATATATACGTGTTTAATAAGTTTGTAGATTATGTACAGTTAAAAAATAATATTTTTAAGGTATGTGGACTAACTCAAAATAACACAACAAATGAGTATATGTTAGTATTTGATGAATTTGGTTCTAAAAGATATAGTTGGAATGGAATATGTGCAAATTGCAAGCGATATAACACACATTATTTTTGGTGCCAATCATGCGACCCTCAGAAGACAACACAAGGATGGACAAGTGGAAATAGGGATATCGACGAGTGCATTAAGGAATTTCAATTTAAAGCTACAAAGCATGTAGATGTAATCGAATGGATTCCCTTTAATAGTTTAGTTAATATTCAAATTATTGGTAAAGGGGGATTTGGCTCTGTATTTTCTGCAACGTGGTTAGATGGTAAAAGAACAGTTTCAGATAATATGCGATCACGTACATCATCATGCGTAGTTGCACTTAAAACTTTACCTGGTTCACAAAAGAATTTTTTAAGAGAAGTATGTTAAAATGCTTTATTTATGATCTAATATTAACAAATTATAGATAAACTATTAACATTATAAATTTTATTTTAATTAACAAGTTTAAAAATTACACGGAATTTAGATTAGCTGGTAATAATCTTGAAGTATATGGACTAACACAAAACACAACTAATAACGAATATATGATAGTATTTCAATATGCAAATAGAGGAAGTCTTCATAATGTCTTATCTTTAAATTTTAGAGATCTTAATTGGAAAAGTAAATTAAAACAGCTTGTCGATATATCTAGAAATTTAATAAAAGTACACGAAGCAGAATATGTTCATGGAGATTTCCATAGCGGGAATATATTGCAAAATCAATATATTAATGGTGATCCGATATCTTATATTGCTGATCTAGGATTATCTAGAAAAAAGGATGATTCAAATTTGGAAGATGAGATTTACGGCGTTTTACCTTATGTTGCACCAGAAGTGTTAAACAAACAACCATATACAACAGCAGCTGATATTTATAGTTTTGGTATTATTATGTCTGAAATGTCTACAGGAAGACCTCCTTATCATGATACTGAGTATGATGAAACATTAGCTATGAAAATATATAATGGATTACGTCCTGAATTTGCTGAAGGCACTCCTGAGTGCTATATCCAACTAGCAAATCAATGTATGGATGCTAATCCTTCTGATAGACCAACTGCATTTGATATCTATAAAAAATTATCAAGATGGCATGAAATATTAAATAATAGTAGCGCGAAAAATAAGGATGAATTAGCAATACTAAGAGCATTCCAGTCTGCAGATGCAATTATTCCAACATTATCAGCCGAGTTGCCAATTTGTCCTAAAGATAAACTTACAAGTAAACTGCTCAACTTTAAAAATCTTTCTAGGCCAATTAATTCTTCATTTATTTCACCTCCAATGTCGTTAAAATTTTATGGTAAAAAATTTCTCTTACTATATGTTAAATTTGTTCGATAACCATTTTTACTTTTTTTTTTTTTTAGATTCTACTACTCTTGATTTTTCAATTTCTGATTATTGACATAATATTTCACGTATGTGTTAATAATTCAATTTACTAAATTTATACCAATAAGATTAATTGATCTATTTAAATACTTTGTATCTATAGCAAATAATGGCGATTTATTACAAATCTGAATGAATTTATTTAAATTATTTATTGCGCAATTATTTTGCATGTATATATTTTAAATTATTTAAATTAATTTATGCGACGTTGGAGATAGAACTAGTAAATTTCAAGTTTATGCTATACTAACTGGACCAAAGAAATAAATTTATTCAAAAATTTATATAAGAACATAGAAAGGTAATTCCTAGGTTCTTATATAGTAATGTTACCAGGCTTGTTTTAATTTTTTTAAATTAGCAGGATTAAATTTAGTAAGTATATTTACTTTATTTTTAAATTAGAAAAATCAACTTTTGTAAACTATTTATACATGAACAATTGTTTATGCCAAGAAAAAATTTTGACAATATGTACTAACGCATTAATATTTTGGATTAATGTTAGAAACATACCTGTGAAATTATAAAATAAATTTATAAATACAGTTGTAAAAACAAATGTTTTATATTTATATAAAATAAATTACTAGGCCAACTTTATTAATATAAAAATAAAATATATTATAAAGCTAATGTTATTTTTTTTCTTAATTTCATGTTCTTTTCTTATTTAATTTTTTATATAAAGGACTTCTTTTATTTACTTTTTTGGTTTTCAATAAATTTGGTAAAGATAATATTATAAAATTGCATTTTGGATTATTACTTGAATTAATTAGAAGTATATAATACAGAAGTGATATATTAACATGCAATATATTTTATAATTATAATTATAAAATATGTTAATTTGAGCAAAGATAAATCCAAATAAAATTTATTTTTTATTTTATTTTTTTGGTATTAAGATAACCTTTTGGGTCTAAAATTTATTTTTTATATATTATAATAAAATTACTTTTTTATATATAATAATAAAATTACTTTTTTATTATTATTTACTTTATTAAATATATTTTTATTTCTATAATATATATTTTATAAATTATTAGTATTTTTATATGTTTATAATATTATATTAGTTTTAATCACTTGTTTAATAAGGTAATATTTATTTTTATTAGTATATTTTTTATAAAAATTTATTTAAACCAATAGTTGTTTAGATATATTAATTAATATTTTATTGATATTTTTTTATTTATATAATATATATTATCAAGTAGAATAAATAATAATATATAAATATAATAATTTAGTATAAATGTATAGCTAAAAAAAATATTTTTAAACTATACTATTATTGCTATATATATTTAATAGTAATATTATTTTCTTATTTTTTGTTATTAGTTAATTTAACTATTATAATTATTAAACTACAAAAAAGTAAAAAACTCTTAAGACTATTTTAGTTAATAAAAGCAAGTATATATAATAAAATTTTAAGAAGTTTTAAAAATAAAAGGATTTATATTGATATTAAAAATTAAAAGGTTGTAAAATAGATAAGCAAATATATTTTTCCTTTAGTAAAGACTATAATTCTTTATACTAATTTTTATTTATATTGTTTAATATTTTAAAATTGTTAGATAGTAAAATTGAACTAGTTAAATAATAAGTTAGATAGAGAGTTAAAAAAATTGTTAATTAGTTTTTTAAAATAAGTTGAAGTTGTTTATATTGATTAAGAATTATTTTATTCTAATAATTAAAAGTATTGTATTATATTTATTAGAGTTTAAAGAAGAGTTTTATATATTAAAATTTGTATTATTATGCATAATAAAGCTTCTAATAAGTTTAATAAATTTAGAATATTAGTAATTTTATTAATATATAAGAATGTTTTATAAATTATAAAAATAAAGTAAATATTAAAATAAATATTTAGTATTTTTATATTGATTATAATATAAATAGTTTAAAATTAAATAAAAAAAATAATAAGTATTTAAATTAAATATTATTGATAAATTGTTAAAAAGTATTTTGTTTCTAATAGAATATAGTTTAAGATTAAAATTTTAAAAATTAATAATTTTAGTTAATTGTAAAATATTTATAATAAAAAGATTTTATAATAGTTTAGTTTGAATTAAAAGTAAGTTTTTATAAAATTTATATAATTTATATATAATTAGTATTCATTTTAAGTAAAGAAAATATATAAATAAAAGTAGTCAAGATTAAGCTTAAAATTAGTTTTGTTAACATTATTTATTTTATTATGTTAAAGTTCTTTATTTTTGAGTTGTAACTGTTTTATTTAAGTTATAAAACATGGATGCCACCAAGAGCTCCCTTACATAGAAGGTTACAACTAATTATATATGCACTTTTGGTGTCTAATTTAAGTAGTTCACTTATATATTGCTATATAAGTTTTACACTAGATGCTATATCTGCAAGCCAACTAGAAGTCTTGCTTATTTAAAACTCTTTGTATATGCAGTTTATTTTGTATTACAAGAACATCTCAAAGCTATACCTATCTGAGTTCCTGATACTTATCAGTTTCTTAGAACTGCTTTATTTTTAACAAGAGACTTACTAGAGTCTTTATGTTTTATACATACTGATCTAGTTTTATGTAACATACTATAGTTATCTAATATTTACAATTATAAAGATTTGCTATTTAACTGCTATGTTATACTATTTTTATTCTTGTAAAGTTTACTTAAACTCTGATATCTATCTTTTTGACTTGTTCTCTTATTCTTTTACTATCTAACTTAGAATCCAACAGACTTTTCAGATTTCCAATTCAGATAGCCTAGTATATTATACTTTAGTATTCTTTTCTTCTAATAATTTTAGTGATCTGATTGGTTATATACTCCTTTATACATCTTTTCATTTGATTATATCTGCCTATTTCTATTGGTTTAACAGCATTTTTAAAGATTTGTGCTTTCTCTGTACTTGAGTAGGTTTTCATTTTCTTAGTTTCTTAGTTTTTTACATTTAATGATCTTATCATGAGTTTGCACTAAAGTCTTATGCAATGTTAGTTATTAATATTCCTCTATATATATATAATGTTACAATTTGCATAGATGTCCCAAGTTTTTAATAATGAGTAAAACCTATTAGTTGTATTCAAGATTATAGATATCTAAATTCAACTAATTAACAGGAGACAGTTTTTTGTAATACAAGTTAATTTTCAAATTTCATTATAAGTGAAATTTGAACCTTAGACCTGCCACTTGGGGAATAACAAGCTAACTACTATAATAGGATCACTATCTTCTGTTTTGTTAGTATTATATTTAGCTAAAATATTGATAATATTATATAAATGTTATTTAAATATAATTATTTATATATATATTATAATTAATATTGTTAAGTTTTATTAAAAAGTTTAAAAAGAGAATGGTGATTTTAGTGTAGTAGTTAAATTGTTATTCTCCAAGTAGCAGGTCTAAGGTTCAAATTCCACTTATGACAAAATTTGAAAATTATATCTGCATTATGATAACTGTCTCTTGGCAATCTGTTGGCTCATGTAGCTGTAAGCTAGGTATATCAAGTCAGGTTCTACTAACATTGGGAGCTCCAAACATCTATATGAAGTATAACATTATATATACATAGAAAAATGTATAATTAGTATTATTTAAGACTTCAATGCAAACCTATGATAAGACCGTTAGATGTAGAAGACTAAGGAACTAAGATAACAGAAACTCACTTAAAAATTTCTGAGTAAAGAGATAGCACAAACTTTCAACAGTGCTGTTAGATTAATGAAAATTTATAAAACATCTTTATAGAAACAGACAAATAAACTAGATAACAATATATATAGAGAAGCATATAACCAACCAGGTTGCCAAAATCACTAAAAGAAAAAGATACTAAGATATACCATACTAGGTCATCTGCATTAAAAATCTAGGAAGTATGTTAGTTCTAAGTTGTGATTAGTAGAAGATGATAAAAAAGATATCAGAAAGATAGGTACTAGAATTTGAGTGAACTTTATAAAAGTAAAAATAATATAACATAGCAGTTTAAGATTAGCTTTAACTGCAAGTATTAGATAACTATAGTATGTTATATAAAACTAGATTAGCTATATGTGGGATACAGAAAGCTCTAATAACAATGCTTCTGAAGATATACTATATAAAATAAGATATAGAGTCCTAAGAATACAGATAAGCATCTAGACCTTTTTAACTAACTTAGAATTATCCAGGGTGGCCTCCAAAAATGTAGTGCATTGGATCATTATAGTGCAGCAATGATATATATATATAGAGAGATCGTGGCACAGCCATGATATACAAAAATTACTTAATAATCATTATTTCTGTTAAAAAATTTTTAGTACTTGGTACTTTGGATAGTTTGCTTTGGTAAAAATTTTAACAAACTTTTTTAAAATTACAAATATTAACATTTTATTTGTATTTAATAACTTAGTTATCATAAATTAGAGTTTATACTATAGAATCTATTTACAACTAATAGGACCTGCCTTATAACTTATTTTTTTAGAGTTCATGTTATAAATAATTATTAACAAAGTTTAATTACTCAACACTATAGGATCTTCTGCCTTACTAGCTGCTAAGTTTTTTGCAACCTCTGAATTATTTGAGCATGGTAGGTACATAAAATAGGGTTTTTTACTTTTTGAACTCTAAGTAGTTTGTCAATATCTCATTCTTTCTACAGTTTGTATTTCTTCTTCCATTGGCACTAATCTGCTCACTCTATTATAGCACAGACATGAAACCAATTATTAGCTGTTCACTCAGTATGAATTCATTTTATTGCCTGTTCAAATAAGACACAATTCTCTTCTACATATAAATGAGCATTTTTCTTAGAATCAACAACATTACTATATTCTAGAACTTTAATAGATTCAATAATTATAAGTAAAACACTTTCTGTAAAAACTTCTTCATTACTAAGATTCTTTATAACTAAAAAGAAAGAGTAGTTCAACATTCAAAATCATCTTTAAGTAGTCATCATTATGTACCATCAGGCATATTTATAACTTGCCATACTAAATGCTTATATATTAGAAAGCGATTTTTAACAAATGATGAACAGCTACAAATTCAATAAGAAACTTGAGTGAAGTATATATCAACTAAATTGGATAAGTTAGTTGTTTTTGTATTAGTATTCTTTCTTTTACCCTTCTTATTTAAATTTATTTCTTTTTTTTGTTCTTCACTTGCACCTAAATATTCCTATTCTTTTTTAAAGTTTTCTTACCAATATGGATTTACTGTGCTATTTAAAAGTTGTAATAACTGATCTTTTTATGATAGAATTATCTCAGTAAATAGTGTCCAAAATAGAAGATCCAACCTAGGGCTATTAAACTATTGAAGATAAAGTTATTTGATAACTTCCCAGTAAGCTTCGATCTTCATAGTTGTTTTCTCTAAAAAAGATAATGATAAAAACAAAACTTTAATAATATTTAATTTGAATTTAATGTAATTATAATAAAAATTCCTACCTAAAGATATTGTAGGTTTAGCAGATCGAGCCTACAAAATCTATTGATTAGATGAGTACCAATTTGTCCAGAGATATGCCCATAATAATCGCAACTTATTTCTTATACAAAATTCATAAATCTCTTTTACAGCACATTTTCTAATATCCACTGATGACATAGTATCTCCTTGAGCATTAACAGGTATAAGAGGATGCATGTCAAAATAATTTTTTATAAGTTTTAAAATTGGCTCTTGACACTCTACTAAACAAATAATATAACTTTGTGGGTTGCAATTATTTTCTGTAAGATAAAACACTGGGTCAATAAAGTCAAACTCATGTGCTGCCTGATGAGCATTATAGACTACAGATATTAAATTTTTTTTTTAATAGCTTTGCCTTTTTTATTAACTTTCACTTTAGAGCCCACTTCATATGCCAGTAGCAAAGTTGAACTTTTAATGGTCTCTACATATTGATTACTACATTTATTTCCCTAAAATCTTTATCTGTAAATATAAAATCTGGTTCAACATCACATCTTTTTACTGCTATAAGAAAAGCTTTTAAGATTTTACAACACATCTCTGTACTAGTATTGGCATTTTTAGCTTTTGTAGTATCTAGCACTAAATAAGCAATTGAAAGTCCAGCACCTTTAATATCAACTACTATACTATAAAGCTCATAGTGACCTCTTGCAGTTCTATATGTTGCATCCATATAAGCCTCTGTTATATTAATAATATTATTTTTAATTATATCTAACAGTAAGGTAATAAAACCAATTGCTATAGCTTCAGAATTTTAAATATAAAGACACTGACAAAAACTTTTTTATTTTCATATTCTTCAAGCAATTTATGTGCTAATTCAACAGGATTAGCATAACACTAAAAATTATTCTTACTTGCCATAGATTTCAATAATATATATGTTTAGATGAAAGCTTGGAAATATCAAATTTCTTACATTATAAATGATTGATTAATTGAGTTGTGATAAGGTCTGCATAGTTATTAATTTTTTTCTGTATTTTAGGAGGCATTTCAGCAATAAGGTCTGGCCTTTCATGAAGAAATTCATAGAGAATATCTGCTGCTGCAATATTATGTGACATGTTAACTCTTACAACAATTTTACCTTTACAATTATATCTTTCATATTGTTTTTAATTTGAATCCTTATATGCATTATTCTGTGCTTTTAGTGACTGACAGCATATGTATATAAATTTACTGACTGTATTACTAAACTTCTTAGAGAGATTGGCTTTTTTAAAACTATGGTAATATATATTATAAATGTTTCAATTAGAGAATACTATTAGAAAATACTTTTTATTAAAAATTGAGATTATAACTAAATTTTTAAAAAAACTAAAAATTTTAAAATTATATATATTAAAGAAAATATTATTATAGTGCTATAGTACTGTAGTGCTACTCTATATATAAACATATAATTAGTATAACATATAGATCAAAACAATCTTTTTTATAACAAATAAAACTTTTAATTAGATTTAGATTAAAATTAAGGTTAGAGTTAGGCAAGACATAGCTTATACTAAAATTTTGCAAGAAATTTTTTTTATTAATATACAAAAAATGACTTTCTAGTTAAAATTTTGAGATATTATTAATTTTTTAAAAATTTAGTATTTTTGTTACACAAAATAATGATCTACATGTTACACCTGATCTTAAATTTTAATTGGTCACAATACACTAGCACTATAGTATTATAGCACTATAAAATAAATCTCTATATTAAAATAGGACAGATTTTGATATTATTGGATTTTATCATTAGTAACAATGTTGTTCATCCAAAATTGGGTTCTATTAAGTATTTATTTTATTATTAGAAGCAAATTTTTTTTTCTTTATAAACAAAATAATTTAAAATATGCTTTACTACTTAGCAAATATATTAATCATTAAAAGGCATTATAACTAGAATCAATGTCTTTCAATTAACTTTAGTAATAAGATAGATACTTACTTTCATGAATAATCATCTTCTCCTTCAATCTCAGTAATAATAAGATTGAAAACTTCTTTTAACATTATAATTTGAGTTTTAATGTCTAGACGAACCAGTAATTTTAACTTATAAATTGGTTCAACAACTTTATCCATTTCTGGATTATCTGTAAGCCCTCAAATTTCATGTTCAACAAAGTTACTCAATTTGAGAAAGCTAAGATCAATGCATATAGCATTATCAATCTCAATACATGTGGTATTATCAACCTCCTCAGTCTTTTGATTTGAATTTTTTTTCTTAGCCAAACTTCTCTTTTTATTATATTCATCATTACTTTTCTTGCAGTTAATACACGTATTATTATATTTACTATTTCAGAAAAACTGATTAGCAAAGTAAATACCTCCACATTTAGTGCACTCTATTTTGGTGTTAATACGAAATTAGAGTTGATTTAATAAATAAAATTTTTTTTTTTAACATAAAATAGTATACTAATGAGTAAAATTTAAAACTGCAGTATTAGGATGAATTTAGTATTGATTTAAAATATTTGGTTTTTGATAAAGTTTTAATGTGAGGTCTTAAATGCTTAGTAAAATAGATAAGACTTAACCTTTAACCAACTTTTACTTTTTTTTTTTTTTTTTATTAAGGTGACCTCTTTGGTCTTTTGACTTTTATTAATTACTTATCGGTATTGTGGTTTAATGAACTACTACAGGAGAGTGTACAA
>CAJVQA010012534.1:0-10054 GCA_910591915.1 Cetraspora pellucida
TATATTTTAATTATATTTTTACTATATATTAATTATATTGTAAATATATTTAAAAAAATTGAAATTTTCTGCAAAGAATATTGATTTTTTCAAAGGTCTTAGACATGTTTTAAAAGAGTATCTATGCCTTTTTGTTAATAGTTTTGTAATGTTTAATTGTATTTAGTAATATTTGTATAGGAATATGAGTTGAACTGTTCTTAGTTATTGCAAAGTTTAAATTACTTAATAGATAATGCTGAGTAATAATTTGATCAAGTTAAGTTGTAAAAATTTTAGTAAAGCATTTTTTTATAGGTTTTATCAGTAAAATAGATCTAACTTAATCTAAAATAAAGTCTTATAGAGATTTTTTTGAAATTAGAAAAATATTAGATGTTTTTTATAGTGTTGAAATTTGTTGTAATATAAAACACTTTGATAAGAAATGTTAAATGATATTTTAATTTTTGGAGTTTAGATGTTTTAAATATTTATAGTTGGTTTCAGAGAGACTAACAGCTTTTTGGTTGGGAAGATTATGTATAACTTTGTTTCACTCTTCTAGAGTAATTTCTGAAAAAAATTCAACAAAGTAGGATTCATTCTCTGGATAGGGTTTGTATAGTTTGTAATATTTTGTATTTTCTTGAATTGGTGAGTATGGTAGTTTTTGAAAATAAACTTGAAAATAGAATTATAAAGCTTGTTTAATTTCAATTAGTTGAGTAGTAAGTATATTGATAAAAAGAAATCAATTTAAGTTTATACTATTATTGTGTTTTTCTAGAACATTTTGAAAGAATATTTTAGGGTTTGGTAAAGTTGTTGTTCTTTTCTTTAAGTTTGTTTTGGATTTCTTTTATTGTAGTTTCTTGTTTTTCTTTGAGAATTTGAGTTTTAAACATTTTGATTTTGGTGATAAGAATGTTGAAAGTGAAGTAAAAATAGAGTTATTGTTAGTTGATATTAAGTAGAAGGATGGTAGTAAGATGTTTTGTAAATATTTACTAAAATATAAGTTGTATGTTTGTAGAAAGTCAGATTTATTAAGAATTGTTTTTAGAAGAATTGCTTGCTTAAGTTGTTTGTATAGTGGTATAAGGAAGGGTTGTTGTTGTTCATTTTGATATAAATTGATTTTGACTTTTTTAAATAGAATATGTTTTTGGGCTGTTTTAGTTAGAGCTTTGTTAATGTAATTTTATATATTGTTAAATTCTAAGTCTTGAGTAATATTAGTAATAGACATAAGAAGTAGTTGAAGGTTTTGTTCTATGTGAGTTTGATAATTTTTTATTTATTTATTAGTAGTTAGCTTCTATTGATATTTGGTTCTTGTTTCGAGTAGTTGTAGGTTTATTTTAAATAGGTTAATAGTAAGTTCTAAAGATACTATTAAGTAATCAGTTAAGGTGAATAAGTTAGATAAAATATCAGCATAGTCTAAGAGTATAATATGTATGTTAGTCCATATTTAGTTGATTCTGCTATAACTGTAGTTATATATAAAAGTAAATGTTAAAGTTAGAAGAAAAAAAAGTCTATGTATTATAAAATTAAAAAGATTTAAAAAGTTTTAAAAGAGAATGTTCTAGTATATTGGAGCTTTTAGATGGTAGTCTATTAAGTTTGGGATTGAAAACTCTATTTAGGTCTCTCATTAGAACTATTTTGTAGTTGGTTTTGTTTAGAATAGGAGTGAAATATAAAAGAATATTTTTTTGAGTTGTTTCTTCTCTTGAGTTGAAAAATATAATTAAATAAGTTTAATATGAAGGTTTTCAAGAAATAGATCAATTTCTAGAATAAAGTTTTTATAGATTTGAATTTTTCCAATATGTTTGACAAGTAATTTGTAAATTATTATTTTTACACCATCTTGTCAAGCATTGCTAGGAGTTCAAAAGTATTTATAGTTTATAAGTTTTTGTGATAATGTTAAAATTTTTGTCTTTTTAGCAAATAGATATGTTTCTGAAATAAAATCAATTAAATTAAGTTATTTGAGATTATTTAGAAAACTATTAACATTATGTGAATGTATTTTAATTGATTGTGTGATAGTTAAGTTTTCTGGTAATGAGGTATTGTTATTAGTATATATTATAATATAAGGTAATTCTAGAATAGGAGGTAGAATTGATATAAAGATTTTTGGCATTTCAAAAGAGATGTTAATTTGAATCTTATTAAAAAACAATTTGTTTTAAGTAGAATATTTTGAAAGTTTAAAAGTTTTTTAAAAGAAATATAATTGAAATTGGATAAAAGACTGATTTCTTGTAAATAATAAATATGAGCTTCTTTGTAGATATTATTGTTAGATGTTTTAATAAAAATATTAATGTATTGCTTTGAGTAGTATGTTGGATAGTTGTCTTAGATAAAATGTAGAAAAGAGCCTATTAATTGTGGTATTAGTAGAAGTTGTAAGTTATAGAATAAGAAAAATTTGTTAAAACATATTAAAGAATTATATATTTTAGATAAATCAAAGATTTGTTTAAATTTATGTAACTCATTTTCATTAATGTAATACCAAATTGTTCAATAAAGACCGAGACCAGGCCTCACTTTTAAAAAAAAAAAAAAAAAAAAATTAAAGATTTGTTTATTAGTTTTATTTTTAATGGTATTTGTTGTTGGTGAATCAATAGTGTCATTTAGATTATTTGTTGGTAAGTTTTGGTTGTTGTTAGTAATATTTGGATTAATTGGAATATTGATAAAGATGTTTGGTATATATAATTTTTTTGAGATAGATAATAAGATATTTTTAGAAAAAGGGTTCTCAGAAGGATGTGATAAGTTGAAATCTGAAAAGTTTAAGTTTCCTTCTATAGATGCACTTACTGTATACTTGGTTTTTACAGTTGCAGAGAATACTATAGTCTGCTTTAGACATTGGGTCTGACCATCATTAGCCTGGTCCTTCATATAAATAAACTTTTCTGCCTACCTACTTATATAATTTTCTTTTAAAAATAGCACACTTTTAGTGAAAGACATTATTTTGGAAATGGCAGCTGTATTTATTGAAAAAGTAAACTATAGGTAGTAGTTGAAGACATAAAAAGAATGTCATCTTGTATTAAAGAGATTTTAATATCATAGTGTTTAATAATAAATTTTTTTGCTTCTAGAAGGTATTTTAGATTATTGTTAAGTTGAATTTGTAAGATAAAGAATTTTGGTTAACTTTGGATATGAAAATAGAGAATTATTCATGCTAGAATATGTGAACTAATATTAGGTATAATAATTTTTTCTAAAGCTTTGTTTAGTTTAAGATTTGAAATATTGTAATTTTTAGCTACAGTATTTAGATAAGCTTTAAGATAAAAATAAAGATAGAATGCAGTTCATTTAGAATTGGTTTCTGAATTGTTAATTTCAACAAACTTTTGGCCTGCTTTGAGTGCAAGTTTATTGAGTGTATGGAGTGAAATAGTTTTTTTAAAGGTTGCTGTATATTGTTGGTTTGGTTAGAAGATTATATAGTCTGAAGTAAATAGTATAGTTTTAGAAGTTAATTTGTCTTTTAAAGATGCTGTGAAGGTTTCAAAAGATTTGTCAAAGAAGTGAGTTGATATATTTTTGAAAATGTGTTCTGTGTCATTAGGTAAAAGTTTGTAGTCTTTGTTTTTACATATATGAATATGAAAGAGTACAGCTTTAGTAGTTAAGAAAAAGTAATTTTGGAGAGAGGTTAGTTCTGTAATTTGAAAATCTGAAGATAGAAGTTTTTTGCATTCTTCTGCAAATGTGGTTACAATTTGGTATTTAATATAGTTTCTGACTTTATCTTCATTAATTTCTGTAAAATGTTTTTTGTAAGCTTTAAAAAAGTCTGAATACTATATGTTAAAGTTTTAAATATAAGATTTAAGTAATAGAATTTAAAAGAAGTTAAGAAATTTAGTTTTAGGAATATTAAGAGTAACAGTAATAGTAAACTGATTATTATTATAGATATTAAATAGAGGTTTTAGAATATCATATTCGAAGTTGTATTTATTGATAGTCTAAGAGAATAAAGCTCTAGTTAATCAATGAATTTTTGATAGTAAATTGTTTAGTATTTGTTATGAAGAAATAAGTATAAATGGGCAAAGTTAATTGCTACTTTGCAATGATTAGAGATTGGATATAATGAAATTGAATAATGAGAACAGAAAATATATAAGTAGTTTAGTTTGATAAAAAAAAGTTTAGTAAATTTAGTAAGTAAATTTTTAAGTGTTGAAGTATATGCATATTGTGAAATATTAAGTTGAGAAGAAAGTAATAGATTTGATTAATGAAGGAAATCTGTAAGACATTTTGACTTTTTAGTAGCCATTATTTTAAGCAAATAATTAAAACTTTGTTTTTGAGAAGATTTTTGGTTTATAGTTATTTAAGTATTATTTGAAATAGAAGAAATTAGTTAACCAAAAATAAATTTGCAAAGGTGAGTTTTTGAGAAGATGAAAAGTTGCTGAGTAAGTGTTGTATTAAGTTTGGTATTTTGTTCTATGTTTTTTGTAATTAGATAGTTAAAGAACTAGTTTAGATTTTTAAAAATGTCCTGAGTTGGGTTTGTTGTATTTTTTTGTTGTTGTTTAGAAGAATATTTGGAATTTTGTTTTATTTCTTTACCTTTAAGAGCAAGTTTTTGATGAAAATTAATTTTTTCTTTCTTAATAAGTTTGTAGAAATAATAAAAATAAAAAATAGAACATTGTTCTTTTGTAAGTTCCTTTTTTTGAGAAAGGATTTTAAGTTTAGTATATTGGAAATTGTGAACACAATTTCAATTAAATAAGAAACTTTTAAAGATTATAGCTTTGAAATAGTTAGGTGCATGTTATAATTCTTGGATAAAAACATATGAGATATCCTTTTTTTTATATAAAGTACAAAAGTGATAGTGTTGCGAATATGAAATAATTGCTATTAATGATTTGTCTGTGTAAAATAAAGAAGATGAAATCTGTGAGTTTGATTGAAAATTTTGTTATTGTTTGGTAATAGGTGATTTAGATAATTGGTCAACAATATTATTGAAGCAGTTTTTGAAAATGACTGTAGTTGGAAAAATATCTATTGCAATAAAGTTTGAGATTTGTTAAAAAGGTGTGAAGTAAGTAATTTTATAGTATTTAAAAATAAAATTTGTGTGAAATTTGTTATAAAGACAAGTAGATAAAGTAGGTCAAGTTGGTTTTTTAAAGTAGTGTTGTTGTTTATTAGCTTCATATTTTGAAGAATTAATATCTTTCAGTAAAATATATAAGATAAGTGAATCAGTTCTTTAATACCAATACTAAATTAATTTAATATTTGTTATAGTAATAGTCTAGATCATAAGATTAGATTCAGTTATTGTTAAAGTAGGCATTTTGGTTTGTTATTTTTATATTAATATTAAAAAGCTTAATGACAGCTTTAAAAAAAAGTAAAATTTTGTTCATATAATATTATACTTTCTGTAATACTTTATTGTAGCTGATGTAGCTGAGGCTGGTGTGGCTTATGTAACTTTTGCTAAAAATAAAATAAAGTGTACACAAGATTGTGTATTTTTAGAATAAATACAAATTTGTAATTATTTGTTTTGTATAAATTAATTAAAAACTTAAAAGAAAAATAATTATAAAATAATTATTAATTAATTGAACCAGTAAAATTAGGTGTTTTAAAATGTGTTTGAGGTCTGGATTTGAAGGAAATAAGAAGAAAAGAATCAATATTTTTAGAAAAATTTAGAGAAAGTAGCTATTTGAAGCTTTTTGCTTATAAAATAGTCAAATTTTGGTCATTTTGAATGAAACTTATATAAAATGAAGTCTGAAATAAGCTGAACAACTTTGTTTTAGTGAACAAGACAAGTTTTCTAGACTAAATTTGAGTATAAGTAGTTAGAAGTTGTTTTTACAGAAAATTAGTTAATCTATTTAATATTTTAAGTTATCAATGTAAAATTTTACAAGTATATATAAATTTAAAAGAAAACCAATTTTATTTAGTTTTAAGAATGTATTTAATTATAAATTGTTAAAAGAAATTAAAATTTTCTTTAGCAAAATTTTGGTACAATTGATCATCAAGAAGAGTTAGCAATTTATGTTCAAGTATTCTAATCTTAAAAACTTATATTTACAATTTTTCTATAACTATAACTTTTTGTAATACTACTATTATATATAATGCCTATATTTTATAATTGGGTCTCCTTTTAGAAATTTTTTTTTTTTGGTATTAAAATGACCTCTTTGGTCTTTTGACTTTTATTAATCACTTATTAGTATTATAGTTCAATGAACTACTACAGAAGAGTGTACAATTGACTACATGTATAACTTTTTTATATTACTTATTTAAGAAGTCTGCCTGAAGGTTCCCTACCAATTGTTATACCTAACACCTCTGCTTGGGTGTTTTATTTTAAACTTTCTAAATTTGTAACCTGTATTAACTTACTGAGTCATACCCAAATGCCTAGATTATTGCCTCATTCTTAGGACTAATTTATCTTCAAAATAAACCCACCAAAGCCTTCTGTATCTATTTTTACAGCTGATCTAGGTATCCTATGACAGAACAAAGCTTGTAGTCAAAGCTTAACCATTAAATTGCTATGCTCTTGTAGAGTTTACTTAGATTCTAGCATCTATTTTATAGCATAATTCTGATACTTTAGTATATCTCTGTCTTTTTACTTGTCTTTTTATCAAACTTCCAATTCAGATAGCCTATGTAGAACTACAACCAGTCCATCAGTATATCAGATCAGCTTGATATCTCTTTTCTTTAGTTCATTCTGACAGTCTAATTGGTGGTATCTCCAAGACTCTTAACCTGGAGCTTCTTGTCTGTTTGGCTACTATTACCAGATATTATGATCTTGGTATACATTTTTCTTAGCTAGTCTTTACAGTAGAGCTATTGAAGATTTAGCTACTTTTCTGCTCAGATCTTTTCAAATGAACTTCTTGTTATCCAATTTCAACAGATTTATACAGTCACAAGAACTTATCTAGTGTTTGCACTACCTAATTTGTTAGTTTGCATTTTTCTGTATAATGTCATACTTATACAGATGCCCAATAACCTGCCAGTCATGCTGGTGCAACCACCATTACAGATATCCTAACCTAATCATTAGTAACAGTTGCCATAATACAAATATTACATAGGTGATTATTCAAATTTTTACTATTGATGAAATTTGAATATCCAACCTATCACTTGGAAGGTTGACAACCTAACCACTTTACTAGGTCATCATATCCTTCTTTTAAAAACTTCTTTTATCTAAATTCATATCTGTACTTAGACTTTTTAATAAGACTTTACATCTAATTAATAACTTCAATAGGTTATAGAAAAACATTGCCTTCAGCCCAACTATTGTTCTGTTTGTAAAGAGTTTGAAAGCTTAACTTTAAACTATAGAATCCAAACCCTTTATTTTGTATTTTACAATTATAATATATATTAATATGTACAACTTAAATTACTATTAAAGATATAAACAAGACCTTATTTTAACATTAAAAAAAATTTATTTAAAAAAATTACATTTTTAAGAAAAAAATATTTAACATATTGTCACCTTTTGTGCAATAGTTCCCAAATATACTTTTTAAAAAATATAATAAAATTTTAAAATATAATTAATTACAATTGAGTATTTTATTTTAAATTTGATTACTTTTTAAAAAATGTTGATTTAAAGGTTTTATATATAATACTTAATATTTTTTCTGTTTTTTTTTAATAATTATCAAAAAATTTTGAATATTTTTTTAACTAAAATATATATATAAAAAGACCTTTCTTTCTAAATACATTCTTTTTAAGAATATAGTTAAAAATTCTACAAATATGTATTTAAAAAAGATGTAAATTTATAAAAATATATATATAGTACAATTATAAACTAAAACTAAACTACATTATGTATTTAAAGAGATTTTATATAAAAGATGCATTTAGTAAATCCTTCTATATTTATTAAACTTATTGCAAAAAATATACAACAAGAAATTGTTTATAAAATAACAAACATTATCTTTGTGAATAATATCTTTATTACTATAACAATTAGATGTATACAGTATAACCTCAATATAACAATAACGAAGATTATTTCTAATTTTTATGTTTCAATTAGCTCTGATATAACGAAACTACTAATAAGTTTTGATATAACGAAGCAATACCTCCAGCTACAGAGCTTCGCTATATCAAGGTTAGACTGTATATATAAATTGTAAATAGTTAATAACGATAGCTAAGTTTATTAAACATGTTAATCGTAATTTTTATCTATTAAAAATATAAATAAAATTATTATTGTTTACAATTAATTACAAAATAAAATTATATTTTTATACATACCAAAGCTTTCAGAATTATCAGTATATCAAGTTTAACTCGACCAGAATCGGTTTAAGACGAATCTAAATAAATAATATATTTAAATAAATATAACATTTTTTAATATAGATTAATTAAAAAATAAATACTTTTAAGCGCATTTGAAATTAACTTTGTGCTAATCATTTTACTAGTGTATATTTCATCAGAATGTATTGAAATCGGCAACGTTTTAATAACTTTATCAGCATCTAAGAATTGCTGTTTAATTTCATTATCATCTGAACTATTTATCTTTTCAAGCCAATCCCTAATTTTATCATAGGAATCGTATGCACCAGGCCGTTTTTGTGGATCTAAATCCATACATTGCTTTGCCAATTCAACATAACAATTGGGAGTTCCAGGTGCAAATTCAGGACGTGATCCTTTGCAAATTTTTATTGCAAGTTTATGGTCAAAATCATGACCATCAAAAGGTTTTTGACCAGTTGACATTTCTGCCATGATAATACCAAAACCATAGATATCTGCTTTTTTTGTAAACTGTTCACCTAACAAAACCTCTGGTGCCACATAAGGCATAACACTGTAAATATCACTTTTTGAATCATTTTCGTTTTCCTTTTTAGATAATCCTAGATCTGCGATATAGGATTTCATATTTTTACTAATGCCTTCATTTTCTTCATTTTGTAAAATATTCCCGCTATGAAAGTCTGCATGAACATATCCTGCATCATGAATCCAAATTAAGTCTCGTGAAATATCTTTAAGTAGGTTTAATTTAGTTTGCCAGGTAAGATCAAGAAAATTGTTTCTTAAAAACTTGCGAAGACATCCATTATCAGCATATTGAAATACCATCAAGTATTCATTTTCACTTTTTTGAGTCAATCCATATATTTTAAGTTTACTACCCCATATGCCACATGTTATATGATTATCAAACTTTATAGTTAAATAAATAAATCAAATGATTTAAATGAATTATTTCGTTGCTTCTTTAATTAATTATTGAATAAGCAGATTTAACTTACTTCTTTTAAAGAACCAGACAAGGTCTTGAGTGCAACGATGCTGGATGCTTCACGTGACCTTTTATAGGAATAGTCGTCCCCATTATCGTCTCTATTATCGTCTTTGTCATCCATTTTGATTTTTTCAATTATTCGAATGCCATCCAACCAAGTTGCCGAATATACAGAGCCAAATCATCCTTTGCCAATTTTGGTAATATCAGATAATCTATCAAATGGAATCCATTCAATTGAATTATCATATACCCAAGTTCTAAGTTGGAACTTTTTTATACAATCGTCAATATCCTTAATTCTACTTGTCCACCTTGTTGTTTCTATGTCAGGGTCGCATGATAGACACCATGCTTCTCTCGTGTTATCTTCATTACAATGCGCACATTTTCCATATTTAGAGTCGCTTCATAATTACAATATATAATATATTGATTTTATTATTTTATCTGCCATGCTATTTTAAATCTTATTTCGAATGTAAATGATTTTTGACTTACCGACTAAATTAATGCGAATGAAATGATTTGAAGATGTTACATAATAGTAATTGCATAATAGTAATGGTAAATAAGTATTTATGTTCTTAATTTGTGAACTTGCTTTGCTGTTCAAAATTCCAATGATTAATAAATGTTCTTTATACTCACTTACTGAATGAATGATTAATG
>CAJVQA010012535.1:0-10054 GCA_910591915.1 Cetraspora pellucida
TACTCAAGACCTTGGCACAAAGATGACCAGATCTATACAAAAATGCAACTTGCATACTGTGTAATAAAGACCACGAAGAGGATCAAGACCACCTAGCAACTTGCAGCAAACACGAAAAAGGGTGGGATGCTACAGAAAACATGTCAATTGATTTGGCTTGGACAGTACTTGCAAAAAAAACCCAAAGAAAGACAAGTAAAGAAGAACTTAAAAAGATTTTATAGGGTACTTTAAAGGAAGAAAGAGCAGCAAGCAGATCCAAAATCATTAAAGGCCTAATGCAAGAAAAAGCCAAAAAGTTAATACAAGATATTATACAATCTCTAAAGGAAACCAAGAATTTTATAACTGTGTTCACAAATGCAATATAGAACGGATTCTTCGAAAATATATGGAAAAAACGGTGTAATATTGTTGCCGATTGGGAAAAATTAATAGGAATTAAAACCACAATTAAAAAGAAGAAAAATAACAAAAAGCAAAACCTCCCAAGCAAGGAAACACAAAAAGAAGGGAAGGCTATAAATATAGAAGAACAAAATCGAGTCACAAGGGAAGGAAAAGAAGAAAATAAGGTCCAAATCCAGGAAACATGACTCGATTCAGTTTTTAGTTTTGTAAATAGAAATGTAAGACCCTTCTTTCAGAGTCTTACAGGCTAGCTTGGTATAGCCCCAGGCCAGGAATAATCACCTGGCCTATGCGGCAGACCGCTCCTGGGCACTCATAGAAGTAGCCGGGGGATGTCGAACCAAAATTTAAGCCAACTTTGTACAATATGTATACAAGAATTTTAATAAAGGTGATCGGCAAGGCTGCCAAAGTTAAAAAAAAAAAAATTATTATAGAAAAAGTGTATAATTAATTATATATGTACTTTTTCTATATTACTTATTTAAGAAATTTTCTCAAATATTTCTTACTAATTGTTATACCTAACACTTCTGCTTTAATGTTTTATTTTAAAACTTTTGAACCTGTAATTTATGTTAATATTACTGAATTATGTTCAAGTTATCATTTCAATTTTAGAACTATTTTATTCTTAAGATAAATCTTCTAGATCTTTTAGTATTTATTTTTATAACTAACTCAAATATTGTTATAGCAGAATCAACATTTGTGATCAAAACTAATCATTAAATTACTGTGTTCTTGTAAAGTTTACTTGAATTCTAGCATCTACTTTATAGTATATTTTTAGTACTTTAGTATATTTCTGTTTGCTTTTAAACTTCTAATCTAAATAGTTTATATAGAACTATGATCAGTTTATCAATATATTAAATTAGCCCAATATTCTTTTTCTTTAGTTCATTCTGACAGCCTAGTTAGTAATATCTCTTATCTAGAGATTCTTGTTTATTTAAATACTTTAATATTAGTATCTGTTTCTAATAATCTAGTCTTTACAATAGCATTATTAAAGATTTATACTACTTTTTACTTGGGTTTTTTTAAATGAACTTTATGTTTTCTAATTTTAACAAATTTATACAGACACAAGAACTTATCTAGAGTTTGTACTGCCTAATGCCAGTTTGCATTCCTTTGTATAATCAGATGTATTATGATTTGCTAATTATACTAATATAATCATTATTACAAATATTTTAACTTAATTTTTTTTTTTTTTTTTTTTTTTTTTTTTTTTTTTATAATGCCAATTGTAATACTTTATTTAATTAATACCAGATTAATACATTTGAGTTATTACATTTTATTTATGCTACTATATTACTATATAGACATCCAACGTGACATTATATCTACACTTTCCTAAATTAAGACTAGTACTATAGTGTTTCAACTATTGTTACTAATTAAGGTAAGGTTGTAGCCACCTTGTAATACTATATTCCCTAATCCTATCTAACTATAGTCCTCCTATCTACTTCCTGCAGTAACCCATTCCTTCTTCCAAATTGGTTGACTCTGGCAGTTTCTTGCTCTTCTTGCTACCAATTTGGTGTACACAGCCCTCTATGTTGGTACCAATCGGCACGACTGGATTTATCGAGATTCTGGATTATTACCTGCAGCTACCACATACCCTTTTTTGTGTACTCCCATAGTTGTAGTACTATTGTACTTCCAATATGGTATTGTAAGGAGGCCTGGAACCTTGACTTATTATGTATGAGTATGGTAACTATCAACAATGTTGTGATGTACGACTATGGTTTTGCTTCTTAAGGGTTTATAATACCTGCCTAAGATGTTCCAATTTTGGTTAGACCAATCCTTTGCTACAGATCTTCTTTGCATGCACGCTTCACTCACTACTCCAGTTTAACTACATTAGTATTACCCTTTCAATCAAGTCTTTGCAAGTTGGATACAGAGATGTTGGTGCTGCCTTGTCTCGATAGAACTTAATCGTGCAACACTTTTTAGTAGTAGAACCTTCTATAATGCTGCTGTCACATGTAGTGCCTTCTCTCTGCAAAGTCGATCTCCTTCTAGGAATTCCTAATCTATCTTTGTACTTCACCTTGGGACTTACCACAGGGCTTCGCATTCAATTTGGCTCCTATATTAGGTTACAGAGTTAAAATTCTTAAATTTTGCCTTCAGCCTGACTTGAACCATTGACCTTGTCTGTAGGGGAGTTGGCAGCTTAACAATTAAGCTATGGAGCCTAACTCCTAACTTAATTGTTAAAAACAGTTGCTATAATACAAATATTATATGAAGATTATTCGAATTTTTGTCATCAATAGAATTTAAACACTCAATCTGTTACTTAAAAAATTGACAACTTATTCATTTTACTAAGTTATCACATCTCTTATCTTTTTATTAATTTTTCTTCTATTTAGTATTTTTTTATTTTATTTAATATATTAGTTTTTTTTATTATTATATTTTTTTATATTAGACTCATTATGTATAATCATAAAAAGTATTCTATATTATTTTTGTTACTATATCTATACATTTTTGTATTGTTTGCTTGTTCAACAGTTGTTCAAGTTTTTTTAATTTCTATTATAATTAATCTTTTTATTAATGTTTTTCTGTTTTTTTTAAATAATCTTTTATATAATATTTATAATAGAATTCTGTTTTTTTTTCTTTAAACCTTTTTTATGCTATTACTGTTAATACTTTTTATATTTATTTTTACAAATTTCTTTGTTTACTATAGTTTGTTATATATGCTTAAGTTTTTTGTTTATTACTTTAACAAACTTAATATTTTGTTGTTATATATAGAAGTTTACAAATTATTTATTTTGTAATTTGTTCTAGGTTACATTTAATTTAAAACTTTTTGTTAGTCTGACTTAGCTTATATTTAGTTTAAAAATTTTTTTTATTAGCCTAATCTGATCTGCATATATATTAATACAAAATTTATTATTAAATTTTAAAAATTTTAGATCTGTTTTGACTTACAGTTGTAAAATTTGCTTTAGATCTGGTTCAGTTTGCAAAAATTTGTAAGTTAAGTTATATTAAACTAGGCTGCAAGATCTAATATAAATTTTTATTTTTGTTTTTTTTCTGTTTAGCTTTTCTAGAATTAGTAGATCATCTATTATATATTTAATTATTGTAGCTTTTTTTATACTTAGTTTTCTCAAGATACAATGTACTTCTTTTGTTTTATTTATTTTTTTAAAAAAACTTAACCAGTTATAAAGCATTGTTATAGGATAGATTTCTATTATTGTATTATTTATTAGTTATAGTTACTTTAATGCTTTAAACATTTTAATGCCTTAAGCTTAGTGTAACTAGTCGCTTAGTCTCTTAGTGTAACTAGTCACTTAGTCCCTTAGTGTAACTAGTCGCTTAGTCGCTTAGTCGCTTAGTCGCTTTGTCACTTAGTCGCTTAGTCACTTAGTTACTTAGTCGCTTTGTTACTTTGTCGCTTAGTTACTTTGTTACTTAAATCCAAAGATATATAAACCCTCTAAATTTCCCCAAGTAAAAAGCATTCAATTCAAGTTAGTTCAGTTTCAAGAAACAGACAATTTCCCTTCTTCTTATCCTGTAAATTATACCTTGAATCCTTTAGAACAGGTGCCTAAGGATAGTCCTTCTTGTTATTCTTTAATAAATGACTTTAACTATAAACTATTATGTAATAATTATCGAACTGCCTCAGAGATGGGTATAGTTTCTTGATAATATCTAACAGGAACTATACTTCCCTCTTGGACACCGCATAGAGTCCCTGTGCCATGTCATTGTTGTAGTGTGGAAATAAGAAGGCTTCCACTCTATAACAGCATGTATTTTGTTTCTAATTCTAATATTCTAATTGGCTTTGTTTTTTTTTTAACTGGTTTTTATTCTAGTATTTGTAATTATTTTACCAAAAAGTTTTGCTAGTATGTTAATGTTTTTATTTTTTTATTCTAGTTAATATTTTATTTTATTATATTTAACTTTTTTTATATAAATTATTTCTTTGCAATTTATCTTTTTTTTATATAAAAATTTGTTTTGTTGTTCTATTTATCTTTATTATAACTTTTAATCTTAGTTATTCTAATTTAGTATTTTTACTTTTAACTAGATCTATAATTTTTATTATTTATATCATATTTTTTTAAAAAATCTTTTTATTACTTATATTCTGTAAAACTTGTTAATATTTCTTAGTACAGCATTGCTATCTATATAAATTTCTATATTTTTTCTTTCTAATATTATTAAAATTGCTATTAATATTATTATTAATTTAGTTACTATTGCTAAAAGTCATCTTTCTAGACCTAATGCTACTTTTTTCTTTGGCTAATCACTTTTTTTCTTACTTGTACCTATCTAATATTTATTTATTATTTTTTTACTTTTTTTGTATAGTACTTTATTTGTATAAAATATATATATTTATCTTTATTTCTTTCTTTGTTTTTTTGCTAAAACTTTTATCAAATAGTTTGTAAGCATATTGTTTAATTCTTGTTTTTTAACTATTTTTATTTCTTATTTTTGTATTTATATAATTTTTTTTTTTTTTTGTAGTTTTTTTTTCTTTTAATTGATCTATTATCATATTAATCTTGTTGTTACTCTTTTCTATCATTAACTCTTAAATAATCTTTATATTATAGTTATATGATATTTATTTCTTATATTTGTTTGTTATCTATAATTGTATATTTTTGTAACTCTTGTATTTGCTTATCTCTATAAATGTTTTTTCTTTTTTTTTATATTAATTAGTATTTTATTAAGACTTTTTTAATCTTCTTTTTAATTACTTTACCTAGCTATTAACTGCATCTTAGTTTATATATAACTTATTCTTTTTTTTTTGTTTTAGTTAATTTAATTTTTAGTGCCTATATATTGTAATTATTTGCTTTGTACTAATTATATATTTATTTTTTTCTTCTTGTATAACTTATTTTAAAGACTTTAAACTGTTTTTATAATTAGATTTTCATTTTTTGTATCTATAAGCTAATTCAGATATAGTAATCCATATTTATTTATCTTATTACTACTTGTTTTTTATATTTTGTTTTTATTATATATATATATATATATATATTTAAATATTAAAGTGAGTACTTGTGACTTAGGATCTTATTGATAGTATATTTGGCTAATGATTGCATTACAACTACAGAGGACAACCATAAAAAAAGTATACAACTAGTTACTTATATAATTTTAGTTATTGTTTAATTTAAGTAGTCTACCTGAAAGTTTTATACTAGTTGCCATACCTGGAACCTGCTTGTAGGTTTTCTATTTAACTACTCTAGTTTTTATATTCACCTACTTATCTTTGCTTATCAATGATTCTGACCAATGCTAATAAAAATATACCATAGCCACTAAGTCTTTAAAGCAGTTTTTTGAAACCTTTAATCTTGTATTTAATCTTCTAAAATCTTCTGTATCCTATTTTTATAGCTAACCTGATATCACTATAGTTGAGACCAGTACTGGCAGTTAGGATGTATCATTAAACTACTATGCCCTTGTAAAGTTTATCCCAACTTTGATATTGACTTTACAACATATTCTTACTAATTTGGTATTCAATTTAAGTTCTACTAAACTGCTATTTCAGTTAGCCCAGAAAGGTAGATCATAATCATATACTTCTGGTTTACATGTTTGCCAACATGTACTCTTTTCTTTTGAAATCTAAAAATTCTGGCAGCCTAATTGGTTCATCTAGTCTCTCCTCAAAGACTAGCACATTTGTCTAGTTTCACAAGTTCTAGCTCTGTTTTATAAGTCTAGTCTTTACAGTAGTATCATTAAAAGTTCAGGTTACCTCTCTACTTAGGTCTTTTAAGTAGGCTTCTGTCTTTCTTTATTTGGTTCCTATAATTTACATGGTCACAAGGACTTATTGTAGATTTGCATTGCCTAGTACCAGTTTGCATTTCTTTATATAACCATAAATATTGCCTCAAAGAACAATGTCATATAACTGTTATACAAATGCCATATGACCTGCCAATTATGCTAGTGCAACACAGGTAATAGGTATCTTATCTCAATCAATTATAAGAGACAGTTAACCATAACATAGAAGATTTTCAAATTTTTCATCAACACTGAGTTTTGAACTCTGGATCTGCTATTTGGAGGTTGACAACCTGACTACTTCACTAAGTTACTACACTTTATTTATATATATATTTTTTTACACCTATATACTTTTTATAAGCATTTTTTTGTTCTAATATTTATATATATTTTTTCTGCTTTAGCTATTATTTAGAAAGCTGAATTATTTTTCTAATATTTTTTTTTTAAACTTCTTTTAGAATTTTATATATTTTTGTTAAATTTGCAATTTGGCAATTTTGGCCTATTTTAAGTTTTGTTAGTGTATCTAAACTATTTTTTTGTTAAGTTTTAAAAATTACTATTTATTTGCTTTGTTGTTATTTCTTACTTTAGTAATATTACAGGATTGTAGTCTTCTTGGTACAATACAACTAAGTAACAAGATTACTCAGTATAGTAATTAACTATTGCAAATATATATAAGGTAAAGGTGTAGTAGTTTCACTTTACTACATAGCAGCAGGCAAATAGTTCAAGATAGTAACAGTATATAGATTAACTTTATTAAATATACACACAGTAACAACCTTGCCTGTAGAAATTATTATAAAAGGTGAATATCACTTTTACAAGTTAGAAGCAAAGATAAAAAGGTCTAGATTGAAGTATAAGAACTTTGAATTGACAGAAAAAAGTAAAAGATACCCTTTATATATCTTTTTACTTAGCGAGAATAGTGGAAATTCGAGCAACATTACTTGATACTTTATTTAGGATAATGGAGGTTCAAACAACATTAGATATCATTGTACTTGGGATAGTAGAGGTTTGAACAACATTAAATGATACTATGCTTGGAGTAGTAGAGACTGTACAGAGGCAACTGAAGATATTGTTTATATCATTTGTTATTCATGTTTAAAACACTTGAAGCTTGTGTTTAGGCACTTGAATCTGTACAAAGGCACTTAGAATTTGTGTAAGTATACTTGAAGTTCATACAAGAATGCTTGAGATTTATGTTTGTAATACTTGGAATTCTTGTGCTATGGCACTTGGCATAGTAATTTGATGCTAAATACATAAAACTTGTATAGAAGTACTTAGAATTTGTAAAACAATAGTAATATCACAGATGTTACTCAGTGTTATGTAGCTGTACTACATTTCTAATAGTCAATTAAATAGTGATTGTAGTCAATTATTATTAAGTTGACTAAAGTCGACTAGTCGACTTTTTTAGTCGATTTATTTATATAGCTAGTCGATCTTATATATTAAGTCTAAACCAGTTTTATTTTTTTTGTGTTAAAACTATTAAAACCATGAAAAGTAAAACCGGTTCTAAGCTCTATTATACTTTAATTGTAGAATTTTAGATAGCAAGCAGGATTAACTAAAATAAATACTATAATAATGATTATATTAAAGTTTTTATGCTTACTAAGATTAGATTATTATATGTAGTTACATTTATCAGGAATGGAGTGATATATATCACAATAGTTTATAGGCATTTTTAGTGATGTACATTGTGAAGGTTGAATCTAGTACAACCCGAAATCGGGCTGTGTTTCATTTTCTTTTTTATTTTTTATTTCTTTTTTTGTACTTCTTTTCTATTTTTGTATCTGCTTCACTATTCTTAGTAGGAGTTTCCAAATATAGTTATAAATCGAATCTATGGACTCCATGGATTCGATGGATTTTCTTTTATCGATTATTAGTCTGTAAAATTCATTATATAAGGGCTTCAAGCTCATCTGAAATAAAGGATAACTCAGTTAGAGTTTTGAAAACTTCGAAATCTTAGGTAATAGAAGTAGTTCCTTAAATAATTATTCTCCCTGACCCAAATCGCTTCTAATAAACTGAAATTCTGTCCCAATAGTAGTATAGAGTTGTTATTGCTTATAAGAAACGAGAGACAAGTCAAAGAACCCAATTCATATTAAAATTTCTCTTATTTATATACTAATTATCCCGTGACGCATTGTTATCACTAATTAATAAACAATAGAATTAGTAATCTTGCATTATTGCATATTAATTTCTTCGATTATCCAAATTACCCGTGATATAAAAGTTTCGTGACGTCGATAATATATTGAAAGTCCAATCACTGATAACTCTTACTCGTGATGTCACAAGATCATTGTTAAGAATCTTAACGATCTAAGGTTGAATATTAAAGTGCCGATCAATCCAGTAATCTCTATTACGTCTCACATGACCCGAAAAAGACCGAAACATTCTAAGTCGAAGAATACAGAGTATTAAGTATTGAATCTTCCAATAATAACAGGGTAATATAAGAGGTATAAGTCAAGAAGACTTATCTGAACCCGGTAGCATCACCACAAGACCCAAAAAGCCTTGATACTCAGACCAAGTCTCTCCACGCCTCTATTCGAAGCCTTCCATTTCAAGGTTCTAGGCATTTTAGATAGTAGATTATACATTTTTGGATGTTATAGTTTAGTTGTTTGATTAGTTTAGCATAAGAAACATTAGTCACCACTTTCTCAATGTCCACAAAATCTCATAATTGATTGGACAATGCATTTAATGCAATGAAATATGAAATTCTGCCACTTAAGCTTCATGAAATTGCATCATATAGCACTATATTCATATAGTATGTGATCTGTTTAACCATAATGAATGTTAAACTTGTATTTTTTTATCACTTTAACAGGTTTTTGTCTCAATGACGATCATTTATAAAAATGCATTATTTGTCTTTTGGAATTGTACTAACCAAATATGGATTATCGATAGTCTAGGACGCAGCCGATTAGATACAAATGAGGCCAAGCAGATGTGCTGCAGCTTAAGCTATAGCTTGGAATTGTAACTTAACTATGTTTCAGTATCAACTGCAACTGAATCAGCTTTTAAAACCACAGCTCCAGATTAAGTCATAATTATTGAAACACAACTTTGTCATAGTTAAAGATATGGCTCAGGTTGTGGTAGATAATACCGATATAGTACAGTACTGCATAAATTTTAAAGCATTATAGTATTTAAATAAGCCATACAAATGTTAACAGCTCTAAAAATTCTTTAATAGTTTGCAAAACCATCGTCATATAATGTATGGGCTATCATATGATATTTCAATTAAGTATATTCATTCTGTATTTAATCAATTGAACATTATCAATCAATATATTAATTAATTTCTCACTTAAAATTTATTCATATTGATTTAGGTTCATTCAAGTACATAAATTAATAGGTGGAAAGCAGTTTTAACCGAAAGTAAATTTATTATCGCTATGAAAAAAAAGTATGAAATGCCTTTTTTGCATAAACTTGTTCTGATTGGCTAAAGTTTTATTATCTGCATTCACATTAAAGATCGCTTCAATTAATCATAGTCCTTATGCACTATCTCAATAGCTAGCTAATCGTATTTAGAGCACCATTAGTTTCTATATTTATATTTAATATGAGCAGTTCACGTCTTATTTATCTTCTTATCCACATTAGTCTGTATAATTATCATCTGCCATGAACATTTCTAAATTATGCAGATTAGCATTATTATGAA
>CAJVQA010012536.1:0-10054 GCA_910591915.1 Cetraspora pellucida
CAACTACTTAACATTCCAACACTCAACAAACTTATGCTACAAGTTAGTAGCAGTAACATAGAAAGATGCTTCAATACCAATACACTCCTTAACCAAATCAGTATATACTGGGTTAAGAAATGGCTTTCTAAAATATGAAAACCATTTTTAACTCAGGATACAATTCTAACCAATCATAGAAAAACTATCAACTACATTATAATATCCCAACTCCATCATCTATACAAAAACAATATTTCTGTTAACAACACCTACCTAAATCAACTAACAAACTACAAACATACTAATCAAATGAATAATATTTATAATTTCATCACAACTCCTAACAACTCAACAACTTTAAGCCTCAAAAACAATAAAATTCTTTTCTTAGAACAACTACTTACAGCTAATAATCACAACCTTCTTCCTTAAAAAAATATATATCTTAGAACTCTTAAACCTCCACAAGGTCCTACTCCAAAATGGTTTAAAATACTCTCAAACCAAATATTAGATCAACCTATTTTGCACACATGGCCCAATCTTTAACTCCAACCTATTAACCCATTTTTAAATACATTAAATCTTATTACATCCCAATTTGTCAACTTGAAAAACATATGGTCACTTTATATTTCATCATCAGATTGACATATTGGCAAAATAACTAATACATCTAACTTTCAAGTTCCCTTTCAAAAATTCCAAATTATGAACTCAACAACTAACACAATCCATATTTCTCCTACATCAACAATACATCAAATAAATTACAAACAAACCATTAATATTAAATGCAAAACACAAAAAAAAAAAAAAACTTTGAACTCAATATAAACAATTAAGAAATCAAAGCACTTTACAATATTCATGCAGATCTATATAAACCAGCTTCAAAATCACTATCATCGCTTACATTACCTTTTCAGAAATCTTCCTAATACAAAACACAATATCTGACCTCATATACCAAAACCAACTCATAAACTTCCACAAAAAATTACTATCTCTTGAACCAACTAACAAATATTTTTATACAAATGCTTCTATACTTAACTCACAAACATACAACACCTCTATTGGCATAGCCTGGATTTTGGAAAATAATATACAAATTAAATTTAATACTTCTATAAACATTACATCTAACTCAACATAAGCAGAACTAGCAGCACTCATTTTTCTATTCCTTATCTTACCTCTCAACTATTCAATTTACATTCATTTAGACAGCTTATCTACTATACAAACTCTTACTAATTCAATACCTTATAACTACAACTCTCAAACCAAACAAAACAACTGGAATATCATCCATATTTTAAACTACCTAACTAAACTCAAAAACATTAATTATACTATGCACAAAGTTAAATCATATTCAAATAACACCTTACATAATATTGCTGATGCTTTAGCTAAACAAGATGCAAAAAAAACAGAACTAAAATATAATCTCGACCATTTTTATTTACCTACTTTCTTTACTTGAAAAGAAATACCAATTACATACAAGCTCTGTAAATTCTGCAAAAACATTTTTTCTATTCAAACATTTAACAAACTTCTTCAACTCAAACCATTATGAAACCTTCCTACTATAAACATTCTACTACTTACCAAAATCATTAACTTTCAAAATTCTAATTTGAAACTTTATTCAATTAGAAATAAAATTCTTCTTAATAACTTGCCAACAATGTCAAATTTAAATATTTGTTACCTCCTACTTTATTTAACTCCAAATTGCTCTTATTGTAATCAATATGAAAGCACTGAACATTTACTCCAATGCTTACTTTACATTTACAATCCACAAAACATTCTTATTAATGAAATTACCAATATCTTAAGCTCTTTAAACTTCTCAGAAGCTACACCACACACTATAATTCAAATTCTTAACCCACAAAATCACTCTTCAAACTCTACTATATATAATTCAATACTTTTACTTATTCAAGGCACAATTACATTTGACTAATATAAACAACTTCAACTAATTCTAAAAAAAACTAACTAACAATTTTCTTATCTCCTTATCTAACTCTTTACTTAACTGGTTCAACCTTATTATTTGGCAAACTTATAATACTAAACAACATGAATGGGAATTAGCATGAGGGATTACTAACCTTACCAAAAGGAAAAATAATATCTGATTACCAATTATACAACCTTCTAACTTCAATAACAATATATTTGCATTCAACATCAATATAGACTAATTTATTTTTAAAACTCCTTCTCAAAATTTCACTATATATATCTGCTTTTACTAAATTAAAATAATCTTAAGGGTTCCTTTTACCCTCCTCTGTAGTTAATGATTACAATAGTAGATTTAACTAAAACAGAAAATTAAAGGTTAATATTATGCTAGATGTCATTATATATATAGCAACAATAGTGTAGTTTAGGAATATTTCATTTATACATTTATATCTAATTGATATACCTATGTATTACTATTTTTCCTACTTGATATTATATAAATAAAAAAAATAATAATAATTAACTAAAATTTTTGGATTTATAGCAGCTTTAGCCCAATGTGATGATGAATATAGTATGTATTTAATAAATAATAACTGAAATTAAGTATTAGATACTTATCTTTAAAATTTTTAGAATTTATTGGCACCTAATATGAAGAAAAATATGGTAAATATTGAATTAGAAAATTATACCTGCAATAAAAAATAATAATTATATTCTGGAATTTTAGAACTCACCATTGCTGTCACTGTATAATATTGTGAAGAATATAATAAGTATTAAAAATAGTAGCTTATATAAATTTAAAATTTTAGGTTTCACTGTTGTTATCACCTAATAAGGATATAATAAACACTAAATTATAAATTTATTTTAACTTAAAAATAATTGACTATGCTTACCTTCAGATTTTACTACTGTTGCTACTTAATAAAAATATGATAAATATTAATAAAAAAAATAATATTTTAAGTAAGAAATAGCTATATATATATATATATATATTTTGAAATTTAGGTTTCACTGCTGCTATCACCTAATGAAAATGTTGTAAAAATTAATTATTAATACTTAAATTTGAGAGATTTCAACTTATACTTACCTTTAAAATTTTAGGTTTTGCTATTGCTATTATTTAATAAAAATGTGATAAAAATAAATAAAAATAAATATTTTAGTTAAAAAAAAAAACTTATACTTATCCTTAAATTCTTAGTACTACTATCTATCATATTAATAAATAAGATAAATATAAATAAAAATTAAGGTCTTAATTAAAAAATAATAACTATTCTTATTTTTGAATTTTAGGTTTTGCTATTGTTGCCATCTATTATATTAATAAACAAAATAAATATTAAATAAAATAAAATAATAATAATAATTAAAAAATAATAACTATACTTGTTCTTGAATCTTAGGTTTTGCCACTACTACTGCCTAATGTATTAATAAGCAGAATAAGTATTACTTTAAATAAAAAACAATATAGTACCTTAATTGAAAAATAATAACAATACTTATCCTTAAATTTTAGGTTTTGCCACTGCTACTATCTAATGTGATAATAAAGAGAATAAGTATTAAATAAAAACAAATAACAGCCTAATTAAAAAATAATAGCTTATTTTTGAAATTTAAAGTTTGCTGCTATTGTATAATGCTGTAAGAAATAAAACAAGTATAATTTAAACATTAAATATGAATGTTTGGTTTTTGTTGTATTTATTTATTTATTTTTTTTAATGTTAAAGTCTTATCTTTAGAATATGATATTTTTATTCAAGTATATAGGACACAGCATGCCACCAGGAGCTATCTTATATTGGAGGTTACAACTAAACACATATGCACTTTTGGTGCCTAATTTAAATAGTCTGCTTATATATTACTATATAAGTTCTATACTATATGGCATATCTGCAAGCCAACTAGGAGTCTTGCCTATTTAAACTCTCTGTATATGCAATTCTTCTTGTATTATAAGAACATCTTTAAGGCTACACCTATTCAAGTTCTAATGCTAGTTAGTATCCTTAGGACTACTTTATCCTTGACAAGAAACTTACTATAGCCTTTTGTTCTATACATACTGATCTAGTTTTATGCAACATGTTATAGTTATCTAACACTTGCAGTTATAAAGGTTACCTGTTTAACTGCTATATTACATTATTTCTACTCTTGTAAAGTTCACTAGAATCTTAGTACCTATCTTTCTGGCATTTTCTTCATTATCCTCTATTAGCTGCAACTCAAAACTGACAGTCTCTTTCAGACTACTAATTCAAATGATTTGGTATAATATATTTCTGTATTTTTTTTCTCTGGCAAGTCTGGTAACCTGGTTGGTTATGTACTTCTCTACACATATTTGGCATTCAGTTTAAACTTCAGTTCCTATGAAAATGTTTCATAGGCTTTAACTGGTCCAATAGTATTATTGAAAGCTCATGCTATCTCTTTACTTAGAAATTTCTAAGTGGATTTTTGTCATTTCAGTTCCTTAGTCTTTTATGCTCAGTAGTTTTATTATAGGTTTGCACTAAAGTTTTATGCAATACTGGTTATATATTTCTCTATATATATATAATGTTATACTTTGTATAAATGCACTGAGCTCTCAATATCAGTAGGACCTGACTTGATGTACCTAGGTTACAGCTGCATAAGGCCAACTGATCAACAAGAGACAGTTACTATAATGCAGATATAATTTTTAAATTTTGACATAGATGAGATTTGAATTTTAGACCTATCATTTGAAGAATGACAACCTAACTACTACACTAAAATTATCATTCTTTTGTTGTATTTATTTATTTCATTATTTTAATTATTTTTATTTAATTTATTTTTATTTATTTATTTATTTTAGTTAATTTTTTTTATTTGTTATTTTAAATTTGGATATTTATTATTATAACTCTAAAAGTTATCATTAAATGATATGATCATTCAAATAATAAGCATTGGATATATAAAAAATTAAAAAAAAAAAATATGTTTATTAATTTTTTTTAAAAAAAATCAAGATTTGCTATTTTATGCAACTCAAAACACCATTAAAGCAGAAGCTATTAAACATTTGAAAGTTTATACAAAAAAATTGAGATTACAAATAAAAAAAAAAAAAAAAAGCACTCATGCAAATTTAAACCAAACAATTGGTTCAGATTTGAATTTCTGAAATTGATCATACTGGTATTAATTATTAATACATATCTTGTAAAGTATTGAAAATTACTGAAAATAATATATATATTTTGGGATGCTAGTATAAAATGTTGAATAAATATTATTTAGCTAGTAAATTAATTTCTGTTATAAGAACTTTTAGAGAATATTCTAAGCTTACAGCTATTCTCAATACTTGTATAAATGCCTATAAAACCATTGTCCAACAAAGCTTTAGATTTATAACTGCTATAAAATGACTTTGCAAAAAAAGTTGTTTAAAAAACTAATATAAATATAAAAAAGCAGGTACAACTTGTAGTACTTATTGTCATCCAAATAATATTTAATGTTAAAATAATTAGAATTGGAATTTTTTGTTTTTATATTAGTTATAATAACTAATATATAATTAAATAATTACAGTATATTAATGTTTATTGAAATTCTATTAATATAATATATTATATAATTATGTGATTTGAAATTTGTTTATTTTGATTAGTTGATTCATATATAAATGTAAATATAATCTACAATTTGCATATAAGATAAGATTAATAGCCCAAAATCAAATTGTTATCTGAGTTATTCTGATTGACATTTAGGCTGATTATTATTTAGAGTACAATATATATATTTTAATTAAGAACAATATTATAAAAATAATAACAATATTGATAAGTATTATGCAAGTGTATTAATAATTTGTTTAGTATTTATAATTTTAATAAAATATAATACTCAGTAATAATAAGTTTAGTTTATTGAGGATGGTAATCCTAGTGTAGTGTTGGGTTGTCATTCTCCAAGTAGCAGGTCTAAGGTTCAAATCTTATTTATGATGAAATTTGGAAATTATATCTGTATTATAATAACTGTCTCCTGTCAATCAGTTGGCCTCATGTAGCTGTTACTCAAGTACACCAAGTTGGGTTCCCTGACATTAGGAGCTCAGACATCTATGTGAAGTATAATGTTACCTGTATATAGAGGAATGTTCACTGATGTTGCATAAGACTTCAGTGCAAATTCATGATAAGACCATCAGGCATAGAAGACTAAGAAACTGAAATGACAGAAACCCACTTGGAAATCCCTAAGTAAAAAGGTAGCATGAACTTTTAACTGTACTATCAGATTGGTTGAAGCCCATGAAACACCTTTATAGAAGCTGAAAGTTAAAACTGAACATCAAATATATGTAGAGAAGCACATAACCAACCAGGCCACCAAATTTGCCAAAGAAAAAGAATACATAAGTATACCATACTGGGCCATCTGAATTAGTAGTCTGGAATAAGGCTGATGGTTTTAAGTTTTGGCTAGTAGAGGATGATAAAGAAGATGCCAGAAAGATAGATACTAGGGTTCTAATGAACTTTACTAGAGTTCTAATGAACTTTACAAGGGTAGAAATAGTGTAATGTAGCAGTTAAACAGGTAATCTCTGTAACTGCAAGTGTTAGATAACTATAGCATGTTGCATAAAACTAGGTCTATATGTGTGGGATATAAAGGCTCTAGTAAGTTTCCTATCGAGAATAAGTAGTCCTAAGGGTAATGATAAGTATCAGAAACTTGAATGGGTGTAGCTTTAAGATATTCTTATAATACAAGAAGAATTGTATATGCAGAAGGTTTAAATAGGCAAGACCCCTAATTGACTTGCAGGTATAGCAACTAGTGTAGAACTTATATAGCAATATGTAAGCAAACTACTTAAATTAGGCACTAAAAGTGCACATGTGGCTAGTTGTAACCTCCAATGTAAAGGAGCCCCTTGGAGGCACCCATTTTCTAACAAAACTTGAATAAAATATCACATTCCTAAGATAAAGACTTTAACTATAAAAAAAAAAAAAGTTTAGTTTATTTAATTTGTTTATGATCTGCCAGTTATCTAAACAAAGATTATAATGTAACATGATGCAGATCACTATATAATTTAGTATAGAGTAAAATATAATATGCACCTATCTAAAACTTTTTTAATACTAAGTTAACAGTTTAAGTCAATTAATTAAAAATTGTAGAGCTTACTGAATCACATCTAATGATAATTAGATTATTCAAATCTGTCTAGTAGATGCCAATATATTATTAAAAAATATTTAACTGACTATGTAAAATTCTATATAAAATTTTATATAAACAATAGTCTGTTTGCATATAATGTTATATAGTCAGCCAAGTGTTTTTTAACAATATTTTGACATTTACTAGACTGATTTGGATGATCTAACTACTATTAGATGCATCTTAGTGAGCTTTACACTTTTAATTAATTAACTTGGACTGTTAACTTAGTACTAAAAAAGTTTTAGATAGATGCATGCTGCATTTCATTTTATAATAAATTACATAGTGATCTGCATTATGTTATATTATAATCTTTGTCCAGATAACTGATAAATTATTAATTAAATGTAAATCAAAATTCAAGAAATTTGAATAATTATTTTTTTTTTTATTGTTAAAGTAGCAATCTTGCCTGTTTGTCTTTATTAAGTAATATATTGTTATATAATTATATACAAAGTTTATCGACAAAAGTATAACTAGTTATATATATAACTTTAGTCATTATTTAATTAAGAGTTTCACTTAAAAGTTACCTACTAGCTATCATATCTGAGATCTGCCTATGAATCCTCTATTTAAACTTTATGATTTTCAATTTTATTACATATCTGTAACACTTATATTATCATATAGATATATCAGATTAGAACTATCTAATTACTATTTATATTAAGATACTACTTTATTGAATGTTACCAAGTATCCATAGTCTCTCAAATTTATCTTTGATACAGACTTACTAAGTATAATACCAAGATTACCTCTTAGATTTTATTTGATTTTAGTATATTTTGTATTTACTAAACTGGTATTAATACCAGAGATGTTCGAATTTCAGTAAGTTTATTCCTTTTTTATAGCTTTCTTTTATATTTATTGTATCACTCGCTAGTGCACCTTCTTTTCATTTTTGGTATGTTTTTTACTTCTCTTGTATCGAGTATCAACTTTTCATATTAGGAAGCTTCTTTCTAAGAACTTTCTTATACACTAATTTTCTATTCATATAAACTTTAGTAACAGAGCTTTGCATATATTTATATGCTTTTATAGATTATAGAGTTTTACTTCTAGCTAGAATTGAACCATTAATCTTGTTTGTGAAAAGATGAGTATCTAGACTATTAGGCTACAAAACCTCAATCCTTAATTTATTTGATAAATAAAGATTAAAAAAATAATAATTTTTTTTTTTTTTTTTTTTTAAGAATGAGGTTTGGCTTCAGTCTTTATTAAACAATTTGGTATTATATTAATAAAAATAAGTTACATAAATTATTACATGGACCTATAGCTAGAACTAATTTATCCTCAGCCCAAAACTCTACTAAAGTAGACTGTCAGACCTCTTCTAAGTTTAGTGTTGCAATATAAGATATAGATATATTAGTAGTAGAAAAAATAGTTGTCTATTTTTTATATTTTGTTGTAGCTATTTGGTCTGTAGCTGGATGTTCTGGAGTTGTGATTGTAAGTGTATTTGTTAAAAATAATTATTATATATAATACAAAAATAAATAACTAAATATAAAAGAAAACAATAATAAATATATATATATATTTATGTTCTATTAGCTGTTATATATATTTTTTTTTTTGGTGTTAAGATAATCTCTTTGATCTTTTGACTTTTATTAATACTTATATTAGATATATATTTATACAGACATATATATATTAAACTATTAGACAAGTATACAATTAGCTACATGTATAACTTTTCTATATTACTTATTTAAGAAATTTGTTTAAAAGTTTTTTATCAGTTGTTATATCTAATACATCTGCTTAGGTGTTTCATTTAAATCTTCTAATTTGATTCTGGTATTAACTTCACTAAGTCACTTGATTCAAATCTTTTTGTTTCAATTTTAGAATAATTTTATCCTTAAGATAAACCTATCAGAATAAGCTATATATTTACTATCTACTGCTAACCTGGATTTTCTGCTATAGTCAAGACTAATACTTACAATTAGAGTTATTTCTTAAATTGCTATTACTTTTGTAAACTTCATTTAAACTTTAGTATCTGTCTTTCTAATATATTCTTTATTATCTTTTACTAGTCACAACTCAAAACTAACAGACTCTTTAAACTTTCAATCTAGATGGTCTGGTAGGGTATATTTATATATCTTTTTTTTTAGTAATTTTAGTAACCTGATTAGTTATATGCTTCTTTACACATTTTGTTATCTGGTTTGTTTGACAATTTCTATGAAGTGTTTTATGTACTTTTATCAGTTCAACAGTACTATCAAAAGTTCATACTATCTCTTTACTTGGAATTTCAAATGAGTTTCTATTTTCTTAGTTTTTTAGCCTTCTACACCTAGTAGTCTTATTATAGGTTTGCACCAAAGCCTTATATGACACTAGTTTTTTTATATTCCTCTATATATATGTAATATTACACTTTGCATAAATGTCTTAAGCTTCCAATATCAAATGAAATCTGACTTGATGTACTTAAAATTACAGATATTTAAAATCTAACTGATTAACAAGAGACAGTTACTATAATACAAATATAATTTCCAAAATTTGTCATCTATAGAAATTGAATCTTAACCTGCCACTTAAAGGTTAATAACATATCTACTTTACTAGGTTATCATACCTTTCTATTATCTGTTATATATATATGTATATGTATATTTAAATACTATTATTTTTTTTTTTTAATATTAATAATGAGGCCATGCCTCTATTTTTATTAAATATTCAATTGGGATTTTACATAAAGTACAAGTCTACTTTTAAAATATTATAGAAAGAATAGAAGCTCAGACTAATTTATCTGTGACCT
>CAJVQA010012537.1:0-10053 GCA_910591915.1 Cetraspora pellucida
ACACAATAGTTATATGCCAACTGATTATCAATAAACTCCTGGGTCGCAATTACTCGCCTTAACATTAAAAAAAAAAAGTTAATGATATTGTTATCTAGTTCCATATCATTTGTAGTATTGTTATTGTTGTTAGGTGATGTTGTAAAGATAAGTTTGAATGCAAGTAGATTGTAAAGCTTATTGTTTGTTGAAGTTTTTGAATAAAGATAGCAGAAGAGCTTGATTGTTAAGTGAATTGTTGTATGCTAGTATAGGCTTTATGATATAGTTTGTCATTGTATAAAGTAGCATCAGTTGTCAGGTAATGTTGGTTATTTATTTCTTTACAGGCAATTAGTAGGTTACATTTAGCACAGAGATGGTTATATATAGTAGATAAAGGTGATGCTATAGGTGAAGATGTAACAAATTCAATAGAATTTGCAATTATGTTTGCTGAGGTTTTTTGGTCTTTAGTTTTTTGATAATATTTGTAGTTTCATGTTGTTTGTAGATTTGATTAGTTGTAAGATAAAATATATGATATTTGCCACAAAATAATATAATAACAGAACTAGATTCAGATGCTTTGAAGTAGTAACTGCATTTGGTACTTCTTCTAAGTTTAGTAATATTGCAATTTTTGGGTTGTTTGTTTGCAGAAATAGGTTGAGATGAAGTTGCTGCATCTTTATGAATATCAATTTCGAAGCTTTTAGGACACTTCTGATAAAAATAGTCAAGGTCAATAATATTAAATGCAGTTGTTACTGGAGTTGGCATTTTGATCTAAAAATAGATTATTGAGTATATTTTTTGAAAAAATTTGTTTCATTTAAAGGTTTCTAGACTAATTAAAAAAGTTTGAAAAAGAGTTTAGATTACAGATAAGCTGATTAGATGTTTAAAAAATTCTAATAAGTCTCAGAAAGATGAAATTTTCAGGGCAACCTAGCAAGTTTTCCTAAATTGCCAATGAAAAAATCTACAAAAAGCAAGATTTGTTTTCACTTTTGATTATATCTTAATAAGTTTTGGTCCAGTTTTAACAAACTATATATCAAAATGTTTGTCTCAGTGAGCTGAACAATTTTTGAATAGGTGAAAAGATAGATTTAATTTGTAAATTATATGTAAATAAACAAAATCCAAAAACTTGGTTTTTGGAACTTTTCTTAGCAGTCAAGTTTTATTGGAAAATAAAACATAACTACCTAGAAGAAGAAAAGTGTACTGAATAATTTTACTTAAAAGGTCAAGTATGGTTTACTTAATAGAATGTTGAGAAATAATTAAATGTTCTTTTTGTAGTTTTGGTATAAGTGATCTATAGAAAAAGTTTTGTTAATGAAACTTTTCTTCTTTGAATTTTGTATAAATATGATAAATTAGTAGGTTATGATATATTTTGTATAGAAAAGAAGTGATAGTTTCTTCTTAATCAATTCTATTTTCTATTGCATATGTAGATGTTAGATCATATTAATAATAACTTAGTATATAAAGATAGTAAGTTAATAATTGTAAAAACAATAGATAGCAGAAGTTTGATTCTATATAAGACTTTTTTTAGAAGAGCAATTTTAACAGAGTCATAAGCTTTGCTTATGTTTTGTAATAAAAGCCAGAGTGGTTTTTTGTTGCATAATACATCTTTAATAAAGTTGTTAAATATATATATAAGAATATTAGTGCTATTATTAGACAGTGCAACATAGTTGTAAAGATTAAATATTAGGTGTTTTAATAGAATAAATAAGAGTCTATTTGTTAGTATTTTGGTGTATAGTTTTTTAGCATATTCTATCAAGCTAATAAGATATGTATTGTTAAGGTTTTTATCAAAGTTTGGCTTGTTTTGATATTAAGTAAATTTTACTGTTTTTCTATTGTTTGGAAATATTGTTTGTATTAAAACATTTGCTAAGTAAGTATGTAATTGTATATAGTATGTATAGTTCACAATGTTTAAGCATTTTATAACTTATTCCAAGAGGTCCATATGTTTTGTTATTAAACAGTTGTTTAGCAGTATATAAAACTTTTTTTATAGTAATTAGTTATAAAAGTAAGACATATTAATTCATATTAATAGAAGTTTTGGTTAATATTCATTGGCTCAGTGCAAGTTAAATATTTCAATTTAATAAGATTGATGTTTTGTCTATTAGTAAAAGTGTTGTTTTATATATAAAAGCATAGTTGAAAGATCAGTTATAACTTCATTTGCTATTTTGATGTTATGAAAAATTACTAGATCACTATATTGATTAAAAATACTATTGATTGTGTTAGTTGGTTAAGTTAGTAGTTATTTATATCTGTTATTAATTACTTTGTTAATATGTTAACAGAGATATTAGAAGTTTTTTAAGCTTCTAGCATAATATATAGCCTTTTATAATTGTTTTATTTAAGAGATCCATTGTGATAAGAATTAAAGATTTAAAGAAAAGTTTAATATATTAAAATTATGTTTTTGGTTAATATTATGAATTTGGTTAATAATAGTATTAGTAATTAGTTGGTAATATTTGAGTAAGTTTTTAATATTATTTATAATATTACTAATTTGGTTGAGATCCTTATGAAGAGCTGTTGCTTTAGATAAAAAAGTATTAAAAGAGCATTTTATAGTATATTTTTTGTTAGATATATGTTAGAAAGCAGCAATTATAACAGATTTATATATTTTGTGCCAAAGTTTTTCTAATGGGTCTGTTTCTAATATAAGTGAATTAATGTTGTTATTTTGCATATTAGTGTTGATTTCATTAGTGAATTTTTTTTATTTTTCTTTTGTTATTGCTTGGTAGTTAAAAGTTCTTCTTTTGTATTTGTTTTTCTGTCTAAATTTAAATGCAAAAAAAAAGGTTCATTGTAATATTAGAATTTGGTAATTATTATTAATAGCTTTAAATAAATTATCTAGATAAAATTTATTGAGAAAAAAAACTGTTTGCTGGCTTATATGTAGTTGATTTTGCTTTGATATCTACTACTTTGCCAAGTAACATCAGTATTATTAGTATGGCTAGATAGGTCATACATATTTGTATTATACAAATAGTAAAGAGTTGATATTTAGTTGCATTAAAGATAGTGGCTAGAGTAGCTAAGTTAAAATTACCAAGAATGATAATATGTAATTGTTGCTATAAGACTTGTTGTATTTATGTAATATTGGTTGATTGTGTTTGTTATTATGTTAGTTTGTTTGTAGATGAAAGGTAAGTTAAGATAATTCTGAACTTGTAATTATGTTTAAAGAACAAATTTATTGCAATAGCTTCTTCTGAGTAGTTAAGTATGTTGTGAATTTGTGGTTGTTAATTATTATAAATTAGAATACATGTACCTTTTTTAAATATAAAACTATTTGACTAGTAGTATATAAAGTGTTGATTGTTGTAAAATTTTTTGTTTTTAATCTTTGTTATTTTGGTTTCAATAAGACACAGTATTTGTAAGTTGTTTTAAAAACAATATTTTTCTATTAAAAGTTTCTTTTCTATATTATTAAAACTTTAAATATTAGGGGTGTAGCAACCTAGTGAAGTAGATAGCTTGTCAACTCCCAAGTGGCAGATCTAAGGTTCAAATCCTAGTAATAGTAAAAATTTACAATTCTTTATATGTTACAGTTAACTATCTTCTGTGATTGGTTGAGATAAGACATCTGTAACTTATATTATACTAGCATGACTGAAAGGTTTAGGCATTTATGCAATATTATACAAAGGAACACAAACTAGTACTAGGTAATGTAAACTCAAGATAAGTTCTTAGGTCATGTAAATTATGAGAACCAGGTAGGAAGACAGAAGCCTATTTGGAAGACCTGAGTAAAAAGGTAACTTGAACCTTTGATGATGCTATTGTAAAGACTAGATCTATAAAATAAAGCCAAAATTTGTAAAACTAGGCAAAGAGTTAGCCTTTGAGAAGGGGCCAAATAGAACCAACCAGGCTACTAGGATCTATTTTAGAAAAAAAGATTATATGCTGGCAAACATATAAACCAGAGATGTATAGTTATAATTTGCCTTTCTAAGCTCTTTGGTTTGGAAGCTTGGTAAAACTTGAATTAAATACCAAAGTAGTAGAAATATGTTGTGAAGTCAGTATCAAAATTGGGATGAACTCTACAAGGACATAGCAGTTTAATGATATGCTCTAACTACTAGTGTTGGTCTTAGCCATAATGATACCAAGTTAGCTGTAAAAATGGAATACAAAAGATTTTGAAAGGTTTAGTACAAAGTCAAAGGTTTCTCATATAAGTGAACTGCTTTAAAGACTTAGTGATCATGGCATATTTTTACTAGCATCAGCCAGGGTTATTGGTAGGCTAAAGTAGATAGGTAGATACAGAAACTAGAGTGGTTAAATTGAGAATCTACAGACAGGTTTTAGATATAGCAACTAGTATAAAACCTTTTAACAAACTACTTAAATTAAACAATGACTAAAGTTGTATGAGTGGCTAGTTGTATACTCTTTTTATGATTGCTCTCTATGGTTGTAATGCAACTATTAGCCAAATATACTATCAATAAAATTCTGGGTCACAAGTACTCACCTTAATATTTAAAAAAAAAAAAAAAAACTTTAAATATTGTAGGTAGCAATATTAAAGTTAAGTGTTTTATATATATAAGACTTAAGAAAAGTGTTAAGGTACTGATGTAGAAGCTTTTGGTTAATGAAGATATGTTTTGATAATAAGTACAGTTTAAAGAGTAAATAGATATAGGCTTTGTTAATGTTAGTATTAATAGAGAAAGTAGTATAATATATAAGATTATGTTGTTGAAGATGTTTAAAAAAAAAGCCAATAGTTTGGTTTTGTAAAATTAGAGGTAGGTTGAAGTATATAAGAAATTTGTTGTAACAGACTTCAGAGTTATGAATATATAAAGATTTGTGATTAACTTTTTTGAAATTTGGATTGTAATTCTTAAAGTTATATAGTAAGATGGTTTCTAAAAATAAGTAGTTGTCTTTTACTAAAGTACTTATCATTTGAAGCTCAGCTCTCATAGCTGTAAAGAGTTCTATAGTCTACTCTATACATTGAGTTTGATCATTATTTGCTTAATTCTCTGCATAAGCTTTATTTTTTTGATATTATAAGGCAAGTAATTTTTATTATATAATAGAAATAGAATTATTTTTTATTTGTTTTTTTTTTGAAATTAAGATAAGGTTATGCTTTAAGTTTGTTTATTTATATATATTATTATAGTTTGTACAACTTTTTATATTATACATCATCTATTACTTTATATCTATTTACGAAATAAGACTCAAATTAATTTATTTGTAACCTAAACCTACTAGAGCTAATCTTGTATCCTACTTACACATAACTTGAATTTTTGTTTTACATCTATTTATATTAGATAATCTGCATATTCTTCTTATATCTTATAACCTATTTTTAAACAACTTCTAAATTAGTTTGCCAGGTTATTTAATTCTTATAAGCTACTATCTTTGGTTTGTTAGAACAGCACCTTATAGTATGTATCTTAAGCCAGAGTTCTGCTGTTGCTAACTTTTCAATTCAGATACTGGTAGTACATATCTCAACCCAAGTCTCCACTACTGCTACTGATTTGCATCCTTTTAGTCTTAGCATTATTATGAATAGATTGTGCATCCAATCTGTCTCTTAAGTACTTTTTTTTATAGTAATGGTCAAAACTTGTTTTTCAAGTTACCTTTTTCAGCTGTCACTATTATAATATTATTATTACTTTTAATTTGAGTATCTCAATCTTGATTGATATAATATTTATGTTGATATATTTATTCTTATATCATTATAAACTTTTATATAGATGTAACCAGAGCTCTGGCTTGGTACCTTTAAATATACAAAACAGGTCATTTCCTCTGTACATTTTAGCTATCTTCTATATCAGAACATTTTACAGTGCCAGAGGTACTTTCAATTTTAATAAGACTAATTTTTTATCATAGTCTGTCTTTATGTTTATCACTTCTTTTACTATTTCAGTCTTGGTTATTTCCAAACTACTCTTTTAATCAAATTCTCTTCTTGGGTTCTAATTAGAACTCATTCATACAATCTGTTAATTATCCTTCCAAGCAAATACTTCACAAATTGGATGCAAGGATGTTGGTACTGCCTAATTAGAAGATATAAGAATATTAGTGCTGCCTTAGCCTAAAGAACTTACATGCACAATTTTTTTTATAAACATAACCTTTTGTAACAACTGCTTGTTACATATAATGCCTGTATTTTATAATTAGACCTTCTTTTAAAAATTTCTGTTTCTATTATGTACTGCACTTGGACTTAACTACAGAGCTTTGCATTTAATTACAGGCTTTTTATTAGATTACAGAAACTAAAATTCTTTTAATTTTTGCTTTCAGTCAGACTTAAACTATTGACCTTGACTGTGAAAATATAGAAGCTTAATTACTAAGTTATAGGACTTACACTTATTATTATTTTTTTTTTAAATATTAAGATAAGTATTTGCAATCTAAGATTTTATTGATAGTATATTCAACTAATAGTTGCATTATAACCACAGGAGGCAACTATAAAAAAAATATATAATTAAACACTTGTACAACTTTAGTTATTGTCTAATTTAAATAGTTTGTCTAAAGGTTCTATACTAGCTGTCATACTTGAAACCTGCTTGTAAGTTTTTTATTTAAACACTCTAGTTTCTATATTCATTTACCTATCTACATCTACCAAAATGTCTTATTCAATATTAGTACAAATATGCCATAATCACTAAGTCTTTAAAGTGGTTTATTTATATAAGAAACCTGGAATCTTCTATATTCTATTCTTATAGCTGATCTGATATTGCTATGGCTAAGACAATACTTGCAATTAGAGCATATTATTAAACTGCTATGCCCTTGTAGAGTTCATCTTAACCTCAATACTAACTTCACAACATATTTCTACTACTTTGGTATCCAATTCAAGTTCCATTAAGCTGCTAATCCAAATAGCTCAGAAAGGTAGATTGTAACTATATATCTTTGGTTTTTATGTTTTTTGATATGTATCTTTTTCTTCTGAAATCTGAAAATTTTGGCAGTCTGGTTGGTTTATCTGGTTCCTTCTCAAAGACTAGCACATTTGCCTAGTTTCATAAGTTTTAGTTTTGTTTTATAAGTTTAGTCTTTACAGTAGCACTATCAAAAGTTTGGACTATCTCTTAATTGGGTTTTTCAAGTAGGCTTTTGTCTTTTTACATAGTTTCTGTAATTTATATAGTCTAAGGACTTATTATAGATTTATACTACCTAATACTGATTTGTGTTCCTTTATACAATATTGTACAAATGCCTAAACCTCTTAGTTATGCTAGTATAATACAGGTTAAAGTTATCTAATTCCAACTAATTACAGAAAACAGTTAACTATAACATAGAAAGAATTGCAAATTTTTGCTATCAATGAGATTTGAACTCTAGACATGCTACTTGGAGATTAATAATCTGACCACTTTACTAAATTACTACACCCCCTCACACCTATTATATTTTTATTTATAATAACTATATTTATATAAAAATATTAGAAAATATATCCAGATATGATTGCAGATTCAAAGAAAAGTTTCAAAAAAGCTAAATCTAAAAAAAACTAAAAAAAAAGACTCAAGAAGTAGTACTAGTAAGATCAAAAAGTTTTGTAGATCAATTATCAGAATTGGAGTTAAAAAATAATAACCTCTTATGCTCTTTAGAAGCTGTATTATCATCTGAAGATATTTAAAGTTTTTAAATTTTTTAATAATTTTGTAATAATTTACAAATTATTGAGTTTTATTAAGATAGAACAATACATATAGTTGATAAATTATTAAAATAGAATTGTATTTGCAAGTTAGCAACTAATTTTAATATTTGTGCAATATTTCAAAATTTTTTAAAAAATTTTTAATATTATTTAAACTATTTAAGCAAATATTAGATTATTTTGATGTTTATTTTTCTAAATTATTTGAATAATTATGCAGTTTTGCAAATATTTTAAACAGTATTATGTTCATTTCAATACTTAATTAATACAAGAATAATTTAATCATTTTAATAATAACTTGAAGTTTTGTGAAAATCCTTGAAAATCAAGAAGAAATTTTGTATTATATTAAGCAACTTTTCTTTTAGGTTCAACAAATAAATAACTATATTAAAGAATTAGAGAAAAGGTTGAATAACAAATTTAATGCAATGAAGTGTAATAACCTAGTGAAGTGGTCAGGTTGTTAACCTTTCAAGTAGTAAGTTGGATATTTAAATCCATCAATGATAAATATTTGGATAATTATCTATATAATATTCATATTACAGCAACTGTTACTAATGATTGGGTTAGAATACCTGCAATAGTGGTCACACTAGCATGACTGGCAGGTTATAAGGCATCTGTATAACTTGTTATACAGAAAAATGCAAATCAACAAATCTGGTAGTGCAAACACTATATAAGTCCTTGTAGCTATATAAATTTATTAAAATTAGGTAACAAGAAGTTCATTTAGGAAGATCTGAGTAAGTAATAACAAAACAGTTTATACTACTTTAAAGTTATAACTACAACCTAGTTACTTTAGTCTACTCAACATGCCTACTCTTAGTACTATAGCACCTGATACTCTAGACCTCGATTACTTCTTTGAAAACTATACTGGCTCCTATAAAATTGCTATTTATAAATGTTAAAGCTATTCCTAACAAATACAAGCCAGCTAAATGTGTTACTATAGAATTGAGAACCCATCTAGCTACACATTTTTTTCCAGTTCCTCCAACAACTGAAACCATTAAGTGTTTGTATGAATTATTCCATATTCAATTTATCTTAAAAAATAACAAAACATACGAAATTACCAATACAATCAAACCAACAACAACCAACTCACAAACCAAAAAACTTCAACAAGCACTTCACAAATTCATATCAAATGTCCCACCATCTCCTTCATCCACTACTCACACATATACTTGTTCCAAGTGTCAAATTCCAATCAATTGCAAAGTTACTAACAATAACTATAGATTGCAAAATAAAACTATGTTTTATAAAAATGAAGCATATCACAACAACTGTCTTGCTAAAATTTACAAACAAACCAAATTAACTGATCAACCCAACCCTCAACCTATCATCAACCCTGAACAAGGTCCCTCTTTACAATACATGCTTCCAGTCCAACAACCAATCCAACCCTTAAATAATAATTATTTAAACAATCTTTCTATTCCCGAGTTTATATCTCCTCAAATAATTCCTAGAGAAAAAACTAATACTAATAATGACATAAATATTAACAACTCCAATTTATTAAATGATAGCAACTTCAATACATCAACTAGCAACTCACAACAACAACAACCCTTATATCAAACTTTACTATCACAACAAAAACAACAGCCCAACCAAAAACAATCTCAACAACCCCAACCATCTCAGTCTTATAGCCAAATAACAAGACCTAAGCTTAATTCATCATATGACTTTGTAGCAAACTTCCCAGTTACAGATGAAATACAGAATTATACTAAACTACAAACAGAGCTATCCTATAAACTTTTCAACTTCCTTAAAGAACATCATCATAATTTTTATCTAGAAAAAATTATCAAAGAAGCATCTGGCAACCGATATGCACTTAAAGCAAGCTTCTATTTATTAATTAGACAAATGGCTAGTGCTAAACTACAATTTCTTATAGATTTAATTCAACAACACAATGCAGACAATGACAAATCTGCTACAATTCTATTTAACATTCTTGAAGAAATATTAAAAAAACTCATCCATATATTTACAACAGTCTTTTTTACCAAACTGAATTACCCAGAAATTTTTGCTTCACCTGTCACTATTCTACCAATTCAAATCCACAATTGTTTACAATTTTGTATTAATCTTACTTGACTTCATCTATATCTCTCAGACAACTATTAAGCAATTAACTATACCAAATTTGCAGAAGATATCAAACTTAGACCAAAAAGATTTAATATTACATCTGAGGTTATTGAAGTTGACAAGCA
>CAJVQA010012538.1:0-10053 GCA_910591915.1 Cetraspora pellucida
ATTGGTATCTGTTTTCTAGGTCTAGCCTTTACAGTAGTACTGTCAAAGATCCATGTTACCTCTCTACTCAGGTCTTTCCAAGTGGGCTTCCAGTTATCCCAGTTCACAGATTTACATGGCTACAAATGCCCCATGACCTGCCAGTTATCTGATGTGACCATGTTACAGATACTGATTCCAACTGATTGATAGATAGCTGTTGCTATAATATCAGTTTCAAGGACTTATCTTGTGTTTGCACTGCCCAATGTCAGTTTGCATTTCTTTGTGTAACTCTAGCATTGTACAGATGCCTATATACACTGATATAACATAGGTGGTTTTCCAAATTTTCACCATCAGTGGGTTTTGAACTCTCAACTTACCACTTGAGGGTTGACAACTTATTTACTTTACTAAGTTGCTACACCTGATTAGAAACACTATTAAAATCACTAAGTATTATTAGTTGATAGTTGGAGTTGTTGCAAAGCTGGATAATTTGTTCTTGAATTTCAGAATGTAGTTGTTTTTTTTCTGCTGTTGGAAGATAAATTTGAAGAATACAAATAAAATTGTGTTTAAAGTGTAAATCAAGACCAATTATATGGCTATTATAGTTGTGTGTTCTAGCTACATATTTAGAAATTCTATTATGTATATAAATATCAACACCTGCTTGGTAAGAATTTTCATAAGAACTCCAAAAGCTGTTATAGTTTTGAAGTTCTTTGTTAATAAATTTTCCTTCTTTTGAAGTTAGATATGTTTCTGATAAACCAAAAATATTAAAATTATGTTGGTTAATTATATCAATTAGTGAGAGTCTTTTTGAATATTGAAGTAAACCATTAATATTTAAGAAACCAATTTTTATAGGGATTAAAATAATAGGTGAGAGAGTTGTTTGTAGAGAAGGTGTATTATCAGTAATTATAGAATTTGAGTTAATGAATTAGAAGTAAATAAATTTAAATTAGTATCATTATGTATATTAAAGAAAATACTATCTAAGATAGTATGAGGAGTTGAGTATCTAGAATGTAATTTGATAGAAAAATTATTGTATAGATAATAATATGAACTTGGAAGAAATGTGTAATTAGGTAGAAGATTATATTTTAGATTTTTATAGATATGTGTTTTAGTAAGTGTATTATTAATAGAGATTATAAAAAGTTTGTTAAAAGAGTTATTTTTTAGATATTGGATAAAAGATAGTAATGTTTGTTTAGGTAGTAGAGTTGAAAGATTATGATTGATAAGAAAGATATTATAGCAGAGAAGGTCCTTGAAGTTATATGAAGAGTTGGAATCTAAAAAGTAAGAAGATGTTTCTGCAAGATCACTCACTGTTTTAAGCTTGGTTCGCACAGCTGTGAAAAATACTGTAGTCTTTCTAGTATGTTGAACCTGACTATTATTAATCCAGTCTTCCACATAAGTTTATAGATATTTAAATAGTTGTAAATTAGATTAAGTGCTAAGAACAACTATGTATAAAAACTTAAGTAACATCAAAATTATAGCTAAAGAACTAGCAATTAATAATCCAAAAAATATTACAACAAAAAATCTAACACTATATAGCCAAATATTTAAAGATCTAAAAGTTGAAACAAATTTAATAATAACTCTACTAAAAAAGTTTATCAAAAATTAGGCTAACAAAATAAGAATAGAAAACCTTAACCCAGTCTTAGTTAAATATACAATAAATATAAGTAAAGAAGAAATATAAAAAGAAGAAAGAAAAATAAAAGAAGTAGAAAAAAACTATAATATAAAAGAAAATCTCAACAACAACACACTCACAAAGGAAAAACATTAAGCAATTAACAACAATAAAACAGAAATAAATATAGAAATCAAAGTTATAACAGGTTAAATTAAAAAACTTAATATAAAATAGCAACAACAAGAAGCAGAAATGAATTATTTTACAGAAATAATAAAGGAAACAGAAGAAAGAAAAGTTAAAGAAAGCATATTATTGAAATTAACAGAAACTGAACAAATGGAGTTAGAGGACCTTATATCAATGCCTACCTTCTTCTTCTTAACCTTAACCTCAATAGAACATAATAATTGGTCTCCTAGATACAGAACATGTACAGGAAACAAGTCCTTCAAGGACAATTTTTTTATTTATATACTACTTGAAGAAACAAAAAAAGAAAAAATCAAATATTTTTGATGGATTCTAAAAGAAAATAAACATATAAAAACAATCAAAGAAGCTTTTAAAAAAAGAAGTAATTGGATTGAAGTAGATTTTGACAGTAAACATAGTAGAGATAAAGCAAATAAAAGAATTAGTAGAAAAAAAGAAGAATGGCTCAAGCTCATCTCAGAAGAAACAAGAAATAAAAGTAAAGAAAAAAACCAAGCTAAGCAGTTGAACTTTAAAGAAAAACAACCTAAATATAAAGTTAATGAAAAAAAAGAGAAAGATGAAAATCTTTGTATTAAACAAAAACTAAAAGAAACTTACATCAAATATCTAACTATCTGGAACCTACTAGCAAACATTAATAGAACAAAATTAGATTTTATTTACAAAAAAATTAGAAAGGTTCACATAGTTAGAATCAAAAGATCAAAGTACAAAGCATTAGCAGTAATCAAAATAGATGAATATAAAGATAAAGACATACCTTGGTCATTACCAATAGATGATAATAAACTAGTAAGAGTAATGAAAAGTGATAAAAATTATAAAGAAAGAAATCACCAAAGCCAATTTACAGCAAAGTTAACAGAACTTTCTAAAAGTGCATCAGAAGTACTCTTGCTGTAATGTCTAAAAAATAAGGGTGCAAAGTTTGTTTATATTTTATCAAATGGAAATAAGAATCAAAAAAGAACAGCAACAATCATTTTTGAAACAAAAGAGAAAATGAATTCAGCCCAAACTAAACCAATCAGATACAACAACTTTTGAGTCTATTGAGTAATGGAAGAAAAAAGAGAAACAAAAAAAGAGAAAATTTAAAAAACAGAAGAAAAGAAGATATAAATGAATTTGGTTAAGACACTGATTCAGAAGATTATGAAAGTGTAGATTTTCAGAAAAACAAGAAATATAAAAACAGAAGAAGAGACAGAAAAGATGCAAATACAAAAAATCAAACACAAATGCAAGCCTCTTACAATGCATACTAATTAGACTTGAAAAACTTAAGACACAAAAAGTGCAATCCAAAATCTTTATCAAAAGAGAATGGCTACAATACTTCTAATTTTTGCTACAGTTGAACCAAAGAAAAAGGGTGTAGAAATAGAAGTCTTTTTAAAAAGAAAAAAGAAAAAATAAACTACAAATTAAAAGAATATATTACATCTAAAAGAAATTAAAGAAAAAACTAAAGAAAGAAATAAAAATAAAAAAAGAACTAACTTAAATATAGCAGCACATAACATCAATAACCTTAAGAGAAATAATCAAAAAATGGAAACATTGTATGAATGGCTAATTGATAATAAAATAGATATAATTAGCCTATTAAAAACAAACATTTCAAGCAAAGAAGGTTTTTTTATTACAAAAAATATGAAGGAATACAAGAGCTTTTGGGCAAATTCAAATCCAAAAAAGAAAAAGAGCTCTGGTGTTGGCATACTTATCAATGAACACTGGAAAAAACATCTTGGAGAAATAGATAGAACAAATAAAAACATGATTACAGCTAACTTTGTATTCAAACAACTAGAAATAGTAATCATAATGCTATAAATGCTACCTAATATTAAAGAAGAATGTAAGAAAATTCAAGGAGCAGTAATAGAAAAATACATCAAATAACTACAAAAAACACAGGTAATAATAATAGAAGACTTCAATAGTATAGTTAATAATAAACTTAACAGATCAGATAATCCAAAACAAAAGTCAAAAAAACAAGATTCTCTCCTTAAGTGGTTAACAATACAGAAGCTTTGTGACATATATAGAACAATAAATCCAGAATCCAAAAAATTCTTCTAGTCAAATAGAAACTAGAGTTCAAGAATTGACCAAATATGAATAATGAATAATTTATTATATAAACTCTACAATACAGAAAATGAAAATATGCACTAATAGCAATTATAATATAGTACTAGCAAAAATAGATTTAAAACACTTAATAGCTACATAGAGTCTAGTAAAACTAAAAAGATTTGATTAATAAAGAACAATCTACTTATATAACAAAGCAACAAAAGAAAACTGAAAAAATTACAAAGCAGAGCTTGACCAACAACTAAAGAAAAAAATTAATATACAAGATCTAAAAAATATATTATATAATTTGAGTAATACAAATATGTCAACAAACATAAAAAATAAATTAGATAACTAGTAGAATACTAAGTTAATTAGTGAGTTCTATAGTAAAAAGTATGATATATGTGTAAGATAAGATTGTAGAAAACTTTAAAATGCTTTGATATTTAGAAATTACAGATTAAGAGTTTGTATATATATTTATGATACTATTTCTAGGAGCAGTAATAAGAGCAAATAGAATGACAGTAAGTTCAGCTTTAAATAAACAAGACCAAAGTTTTGTTTGAGCTTGAAATATATGTAATATGAAGTTATTAGAAATTTGAACCCATCTAATACCCATCAAACATTGTAAAGTACCCAAATCAATAACAGAGCCATCAGTATAAAAGTGAAGTTCTAATAAGTTAGCATTATAGTTAACTATTTGTTAAAGGTTATGTATAAGTGAACAAGGTTTAAAATTTATAGAAATTGGTTAAATAGGAATAGTAATATTTAAAAGATTTGAAATTTGAGTAGGATGCCAAATTGCAATAGAGTATATAAGATTAAGATAATTAGCATTAAAGTTAAGAGTTTTGTTATAGGTATTAACTTGACCCAAAAATTGAGTTGAGAGATTAGTAGGAATAACAATTGTACATTTGTCAACAATTATTTGAGAGTTAAGAGAGCAGCCAAAGCATATATAGGATTGAATAGGTAGAAGAAAATAGAGTCAAGTAAATTGTGATTTAATATTACATTGCTAGTAGGTAATAAGAATAGATCCAGATGCTAAAGGTTGCCTTCTGACTTTTTTAGCAATAATTTGGTTATCAAATACAGTAATAAGCCATGGTTTTTTGCATGATGAAAAGTGTCCAGTTGTATAACTATAGTAATTAGTATCAGATAAGTGTAAATGTTAATAAAGTGTGTGATTGTAGGAATGGCTTGTAATTTGGTTTTCTAAATAAGTAAACCAAAGTGGCTGTTTGTCTTTTGAAATCTTGTATATATGAGAAGAGATGTGTTTCCAGTTTAATAAACATGGATTGTCAAATATAGTAAGTTGATTAATATATAGAATACTATAATGTTTAAGTTGTTTTTTAAAGATTAAGTATTTTGGATATGAAGAGAGTAGAGATTCTAGTAAGATAGAACTTGTTAAATAGTATATGAAATGTTATAAGTTGAATTAGCAATAAATGTAATGCCAAAATGTTTAAAAAGTTAAGTTATTTTAAAATTGGTAGTATGTTTATTTGGTTCATCAATAATAGGATTGTTATATATTAGGATGCTAGTAGGTGATCAAAGATTATTTTGAAGTTGTTGAAGCTAAATGCAAGTACTAATACCAAGAAGGTCAAAAGAGTTAAGTCTTTTGGTATGTTTGTTATATAGTGTTAAAGTTGAATATCTCATATATTTCGAATATTATATAGTTGAAGATGATGTATTGTGCTAGTAAAAATTGTATAACTAAGTTTGGCCTTGTTTTTTAACAAGTCCAATATAGTTGGTAAGAATTTTATTACATATGTTCTGACTAAGAACAATGTTGTGGATATAGTATTTAATTGTAAGAATAATAATTATATTAATAATATATTGTGTATGTATGTTAGTAATTTTTTTAGTACTTGCAATTTTAACAAGATGTGATAATTCAGCTGTAATAAGCTTAGTTTGTTTTGCTTGTTTGTTGTTAAATGTAAACCAGCATCCTAAAAATTTAAATAGTTTATTTAAAAGATGAAGATTGAATAAATAACTGTTATAAGTAATAGGACTATAGTTAGTTGGAGGATTATTGGTTGTGAGTATTGATTTAATAAGGTTAATTTGAATATTGATCATATTGTAAAAAGATTCTGCTATTGATAAGATTTGAAAGAGTTTTTGATATAAGGAAGCAATCCATAAAGTGTCATTCATATAGGCAAGAACAGAGCAATGAGATTCAAGTTTGTTGAATGTTTGGTTTTTAAGATTAGTTGGTCAAGAAACTTTAGTGTTGTATCTATTAAAGTTATTATAAATATATGAAATAAGTAGGTTATAGTATATTTTCCATAGAAAAGAAATAATAGTTTCTCTCTGATTAATACTATTATATACAGAATATGAAAAAGTAAGGCCAATATTTGTGATAACTTGATTTTGTCAGTTAGTAAGTAGATTAATAATAGTGTTGATAATAATAGGAAGAAGAGCAAGACACTACAAAAAATGTTTAAGAAATCAAGATTAACTAAGTCATAGGCCTTGCTCATATCTTTAGACAGAAGCCAGATTGGTTTTTGGTTGCATGATGCATTTTCAGTAAGGTTGTTGAGTATGTGTATAGGTATTAAGATACTGTTGTTTGGTAGAGCAACATAATTATATGATAAGAGAATTGGATGTTGTGAGAATATTGTGCTAATTTTGTTTATAATAATTTTTGTATAAACTTTACAAGTATATTCAATTAAGCTTATAGGATAAGTAAGATTAAGATCTTCATCAAATGTATTGTGCTTTGGAATAGGGTATATTCTGCTATGCTTTTATTGTTTTGAAGTTTGGCCTAAGTTAAGGTAGTGATTGAATAGAACAGTTATAGCTTTAATGCAGACAACACTTGCATGTTTAAGCATTTCATAACTGATATCTGTAGGACTACAGGCTTTCCTATTAGGAAGTTTTGCTATAGTTTAAAACACTTCTTCTTCTGTAATAGTAGTAATAAGAGAGCTATATCATTGAGTATCAATGTGTGGTTGTGATTAGTATTGTATAAACCAAAAATTATTAAATAGGTTTTGGTCAATTGGTTAATAAACTATCTAGTTGAGAAAATGAGATTGTATGTGTTGCTTAATAAGATGTGGCTTTGTAACAAGTTGGTTAGAAAGTTTAATATTTGAGAAGTAAATAGGAGATTTATAACAATTGAGAATGCTGTTTAAAGCTTGTTTGAGATGTGTAAAGAGTGTTTTATATCTTTTTTTAGTAGCTTGTTGAATTTGTTGTCAAAGTAGCAAGAAGTTTTTAAGATGTCATGCATGATAAAGCTGTTTTCAAATATTTTAAGCATGCTGAATCCATTGTTTGAGTTCTGGTTATTGGTTAGAAAACAAGATTTAGAGATCACAGCTAGATTTTGTATTTATAATTTTAATTTTAGAATTAATTATATTAATATTTAAATTATTATTTATATCTTTAACAATTTTAATTAAGTGTCCAAGTTCTTTAAGTAATAGGTGAAGTATGGTGCTATGAGGTGAATACTTGTGATTGTAACTATATTTGTGGGATTTTTTATTTGAAATTGAGTGTATAGCAGTATGAATAAGTAAGTGTTTGATTTTATGCCAGATAGTTTCTATGCTTACATTGGTGTTGCAATCAAATAAAGTATTATGTAAGTTAATTTTTTGAGAGAGCAGATCAGAAAATTCTGTTCATTTTTTTGATGATATAGCATTATAATTAAAAATTCTATAACTAATGCTAGTATAATAGTATAGAGGTTTACTAAATGCATTAGTAAAGAACTATGAAGAAAGAAAAATAAAGTAATCACTTAGTATAAAGTTGTTACTCTTATCAAGATTATAAGAAAGAAAGAATTGTATATTAAATAAATTAGTCTATATGTAGTCAATGTGACTTTGACTAGTATTGTTTGACTATATGTAGTGTTTGTTATCAACATGTGCATCAAGGTTATACATGTTGGCTTGATAAAGGTAGTTAGTGAGTCAAAATTTTAATGATAAGTTACAAATATCTTTATATATTTTGAAGTTACCAAGAATAGGTTTAGTTAGTAGACTTGTTGGATCTATAAAATAACTGTTTCTTATATTTTATTACATTAAAGTGTGTTGGTAAAAGAGAGATAAACTACTATAATATAGAGTTTAATTTCACTTTTGAAGAAAAGGTCTAAAGCTATTGCTCCTCCAGATGATTGCAAATTATAATGACAGCTTTTTCAGCAAAATTTTCAAAATTTGCTCAAAAGTATGTAAACTGATTATTGTTACAAAAGTGAAGATTAGTAGTGTTAGCAATTTTTGTTTCAGTAATCAATATTGTTATAAAGGCAGTAATTTTCTAAGCTTTTTTGATAATTGTGTTAAATCTTCTAATATTATGTGTAGCAATGTTTAAATAAAAGTTACACAAATCTTGCATGGGGTTTGTGTTGGAAATGGTAGCAATATTGAAGATGATAATGCAGAAATAGAAATAGATAAAGGTTGTTGTAATGGTATTGAAGGTATAGAAGACAGTGAGTTTGATGTAAATGTTGTTGAATATGGATTTGTTAAGTTAAGAGAATTATTTTCTATTGTATTTAATTTTAGTAAAATGTTTGAATAATGCCAAATAACTTGAAATAGTAGAATAAAATGATTAGGTAGAGATTTAAGTTTAGATGAAAGGTAAACATAAGCTTTACTATAATTATTTTTAATAGAAATAGTTAAAGTATAATCATAAGCATTGCTTGGTAAGTAATTAAAACTATAAATATATTATAAGAAAGAGATAATTGTTTGTGAATATAAGAGTAATGGAAGATGGTTATAGGCTAGGAATTTGTTGTAGCATGTATAAATAAACTTTTTCACCTGTCTACTTACATCATTCTCTTCTAAGAATAGTTTACAAGAAGTAGAGGACATTATAATCTTAGAAGTAGTGGCTGCATTAATGTGTTTTACAGAAAAATTTATTGAAAAGAAGTATCAGTAAGGAAAAGTGAATTTTCAAGATTTGTTGGTTCTTGAAAGTTTAGCTTGAATTTATTTTGAAAAATTTTTTCTATCTTTGGATATGCTTTTTCTTAAAACTGCTTAACAATTTCTGGAAAATTTATAGAAACATCTTTGGTGTTAAAGTAGGTTATAACACAAGATAAGTATTTTGTATTAATAATTTTGGTTGTAAGAAAGTCAATAGCTTGTTGTCAATTAAGTTTGTCAATATTATAATTTTGTGTAGCAATGTTTTGATAAGTTTTTAAATATTGATAAAAGTAATAGCTTCATCATTTAGGATTTGTTTTAGTTTGATTATTGGCACATATAAACTTTTCAGCTTTATTTGCAAGATCATTGAGAAGTTGTATAGTAATTTTTTTTTTAAAAATAGCTTCATGTTTGGCATTAATATAAAAAATTGAAGCATCAATATTGGGTTGTTTCCAAATTTCACTTTTAGTTTTTGGATATTTTAAGTAGGATTTATTTAGAATTTCTTTAAGAAGGTTGCTATAGTCATGTATGTATTAATAATCAGGTTAGTTGTTGCTAAATGTAGTCTCTTTTGCTTTTGTTTTTTCTTTTTTTTTAAGTTTTGTTTTATCAAGATGTATACAGTTAAAGTTAGTACATATATAAATATAATAATTTGCATGTCAGATAGCCTTATTGCATTATTGTTAGAGATTGTGGAGTTTAATAAAAGAAATTTAAGTTGAAAGAAGTTTTTTAAAATGTTTAATAAATTGTTGTTAAAATTGAAATCTTAGTATATTTTTAACTTTAGTTTTATTGAGAAATTCAGTAAATTGGTGATTGTATAAGGAAAAGAATTTTGTAAACTATTTATTAAAGTGACTACAGAATTATTAAGTGATAAAATATACTTTTCATGAAAAAGAGTTTTAGAAATATTAAAGAAAAGATGAATATTTTTTTTTTTTTTTTTTAAGAGTGAGGCCTGGCCTCAGTCTTTATTGAACAATTTGGTATTACATTAATGAAAATGAGTTACAAAAATTATTACATGGACCTATAGCTAGGACT
>CAJVQA010012539.1:0-10052 GCA_910591915.1 Cetraspora pellucida
ATGTAATTGCAAAAGTAATTCCAAGAATCTTAATAAAGTACTAGCATGACTGCTTAAGTTTAAAAAAAAAAAAAAATTTATATAGTAATTTATTAATAACAGATTGAAGCTTTGTTCAATAAGTATAATTTTAAGTATTATACAAACATAGATATTAAAACTAAAAATATGATATTGAACTCTATAGTTTAATTATTAAACTACCAACTTTTTACAGATAAAGTCAATAATTTAAATTGGGTTGAAGACAAAATCTAAGGATTTTAATTTTATAACCTAATATAGAAATCAAATTAGATGCAAAGTCCTGTAATAAGTTTTAAAATAAAGTATAAGAATAAATTAAAAATTCTTAAAAGAAGATCAACTTTGTAGAAAGAAGACATTATATATGACAGTAACATTAAAAAAGATTCTGTTATATAAAATGTTGTGCAAGTAAATTCTTTAAAAGACAAGTTAGTACTAATATTTTTATATCCAACTTGTAGTATACTTAATTAAAAAAATAATACTAATATAACTAAAACTAAAATAATAAGAGAAACAAGACATGTAAAGAAGATCTGCAATAAAGAATTGGTTTAACCAAAATTAGAATATCTTTGACAGATACTATAAACTTTAAGAAAAAAATAAGATTAATAATCACAACAATATTGATGATCACCATACTTGTATACAATAAGTCAAGGTTTTAGGCCTTCTTACAACACTAATGTAAGTCAAACTATTAATAGAAATATACAAAAAAGAGTATATAATAACTGTTGATGATAATTTTAAATCTTAATAAATCTAGCTATGCCAATTAGTATCAATATATAGAGGGCTGTGTATACCAAATTGGTAGTAAAAAAAGCAAGAAACTGCTAAAGTTAACTAATTTTAAAAAAGAAAATAATTATTGTAAAAAGTAGATAGAAGTATTAAAAATCAAGTAGAATTAAAGAATATAGTATAACAAAATAGCTATAGCCTTACCTTAATTAGTAACAATAATTGAAATATTATAGTTCTAATAATAGAATAAAAAAATGTAAATATAATGTCATATTGGTTAACTATAGCAAATAGTAATATAGTAACACAAATAGAAATATAAAATTAGAATAACAGTATAAAAAAGTTAATAAAAACAATTTACAAATTAACATTATAAAAAATAAAAAATAAAAAAAATAAACTAAAAATATCAATCTTTGTTTTTTAGATATCAATCAAGTTTTTTTTTTAATAAAGAATTAGTATTACTAAAAAAAATAAAAAAACTTTAATAAAAACAAGTTAACAAAAAACAGACAATGTCTGAAAAAATAGAAGCTAATATACTGTTTAAGAACTTGATCAATAAATAAAAATAATAATAAATAAAAATTAAATTTTTTACTATTTAATATTAATATAAATAAAGTTATTTAATAAATAAAAATATACAAACTCTTCTCAATAATCATTTAAACCAAACTAGTACCAAAACAGTTTGAAGAGTTATATTTTTAAGAAGATAATATCTTTGATTCTGTTTTAATATATAAAGCAGATTGTTACTAATAAACTAGAAATATATAAAAAAACTGAGGCATAGGTGACTCTTCTGATGGTTTGTGTTAAGATCAAATCTTTTTGTAGATGGACTCCTTAATACATTTAGTATTCAAACCAGAAGGAAATTCTAGAAACAGTAGAGAAAAACTCTGGTTAAAGATTATTAGAATCTTGAAAACAGAACAAACAACTGAAAACACTTTCTTTAGTTTGACTTTTCATATATCATACTTGTCAACCTCTTTTACCTATTTCGTTTTTCATTTAAAAGTAGAGAATTTGATTCCCTCTCTACAAAAAATCAGCATTGTTTACCACTTCCTTTTTCAGACAGTTACATGTTGTAACATGATGTAATAGGAACACAACAATCACATATACAGCCTAATATATAGTGTAATGAAAAAATAAAGAAGAATTTAAGTTGGAAGATTATAGTAAATTAAAGATATATAGTAATTTCTAGAATTATGTATATAGAATTTTTACCCCTTTAACACAGATTAAAGTGTAGTTAGATCCTTAGCACAGGTTTAAAGTGTTAGTGACCTTACTGGAATGGTTATGAAAGATGTGTTCTCTGACACTTATTTTTTCTTTTTTCTTCCTGTATCTCTTTTTAGTTTAGTTTAGTTTAGTTTTTTTTTTTCTTTCTTTCACTTCCCTACAAGAAAGTGTTATTAGTTTGGTAATACTCTATTGTAGGATGGTGGTCAGGAATAGTCTTCCAGATGGTCTTGTTACTGCCTGATGCAGTAGGTCACTCCTGGACATTAAAGAAGCAGCCGGAAGAGTTGGGTCTTTGAAATTAAATATGTAATATTTGCATTAATGTTTATATTTTCTTAATAAAAGTACATCAGCATGACTACCTAAGTGAAAAAAAAATAAAATAAATAAAAAAAATAATAACTTAAAATTAAATTTTTCAAAATTTCTAAAATTATTTAAAAAACTAATAAAAAATCTTTATAAATGTATTTCAACTATGATTTAATTTACTTATTATTTTAAGCACTCTATTATTTTATCTTCATTAAAACAAATTAAAATTTTTATAAAAAAAACAAATCTAATTCATATATTTATGTTTTTTATAATTTTATCTATTCAAAAAAAGTATTAAAAAATTGTCTTTTAAATAAAAATAAATCAAACTAATTTTATTTTTAAATTTAATTTTAGATTTTATTATTTTAAAATAATTTCATTCTTATATATAGTTTGTATTTTTTTTAAAACAATATTAAGGAAGTTTTGTAATCAATTTCTAAAAACATCAAATCCTAACTAAATCATTTATAAATTGTTTAAAATAAATTTAAACATGAATATTTCTAGAAAAAAAAAAAAAAAAATTAATAAGTAAACCAAAATTAAGCAAAAAGACATATAAGATGGATGTTAGTTTAATTCTTTAAGAAACAGTCTTATTAAAAAACTAAGTAAAATTGAAAAACCCTTACTTTTATAAATGATGAGTAATTTAATCAACTCTTGATTTATCAATAACTGTTCTGTAATTGTAACAAACTTTAACATTTTTAAACACAATTTTTATAATCTTAATATAAGAAAATCTTGGGTTTAAAACTATAAAAAAATTATTTAATCTGACAAAAAGAATAAAATAAAAGAAAACCATTATTAGTAAAAGTTTTTTTAATTACTAATTTGAAACGGTTAGTTAAAAACTAACCAATTTGGTTAGATTTAACTTCTTACTAATTCAACAATCAAGTTTACAAAAACATATGCTTTTTTTTTATATAAAACTTTACCCCTATTGTCCAATTACTTTGTGTTTGTTGCATATTATGTTTATTTCTTTCAATTACAAACTCTTGTTTTTTTTAGTTATTTTTAAAAAAGATTTAAATATTTATTACTTCTTTAATTTGGTTAATAAATTCTTTATCTTTACAAAAAACATATTGATTATTATAAATTTTTGCATCATCAATTGTCTAAAATTTTTTTAATTCATTAACATATAAAGCGTAAAATAGCTTTGACCTTAGCAGATCGGCTTGCGGTTTAGCCTTAGCTGTTCGCATTACTCATTAGCATCCCTAATCTCAACCACATCTACCAATCATACGTTAAACACGTGACCCGGTGCTTTTTTTGCGAAGCATATGCATAATCCTGAACATCATGAAAATTCTACAATCAATCAGCACGTGCGAAAAAGTAAATACATTTTACTGAGTCCAGGATTTACGACGAGTAGTTAAGAAATAAAATTATTTTTGGCTAATCAGTTCAATATTCTTTTACTGCAATCAATTTATAAAAGTCATTAAAAAAAATCTTTCAATTTCATTTTGGTTCTTACAGCTTTTGTTGATCCTTCATGGTATCTGTACCAAACCTTTGGTTTAATCAGGTTATCGTCTAAAAAAAAAAAAAAATTTTAACAGATTGTCTTGTGCTTTCATAAATAATATCATGAAAACATTCTTTACCAGTTGTCCTAGACTCTGTAAATGACTCCGTGTTAGCCTTTGGCCTTCCGAAAAAATCCAATATTTGCTAATCAATTCAAATACAGTATGAAAACTAATGAGATGAGCATACAAATATATCAGTATATTACAATAAAATTGTAAATATTACAGTTTCGACTTTTTGTTGATTCTTTAAGGATTTCGATTCTGATTGAGTGGTGTAGCTAGTTGAGGATCTGAAATAAACAATTATATAGTGACATGTTTGCTAAGATTGTAGGCATTTTATTGTAGAATATGATACGTACGATTTTTTATTTTGAATACTTAAGGAGCGTACTTCCGCAGCACTCTCAAGCTTTATGTTAATCTAACAAGAAAAAAGATAAGTAAATGTGTGATTTACAGCAAAAACATGAGTAATCCTAAAGGCACACACTTCTTTAGCTATCAAATGTTTGGTGATATCATTCTTAAACGCATAATTCTTTGAGTCCACGTCTGAAAATAACACAAGTTGATCTATTGGCCTAAATAAGAAAAATATTAAGAGCATGAAAATAACATTCGAATGAAGATAAAAATGGCACATCTTACGGTTCAATAGCATAAAATGATTTCCCATCTTCAATTTTTTGAATGTATTTTAAATTGAACGAAAGCATTATGTCAACCACTCGTGAAAGTATAGATTTTTTGAGATTAGAGGAAAACCTGCTTTCCTATTCAAAAACAAAATAAGATTATACGTTTTACATTTATATGCTGATTTCAAATAAATAATCTCAATTATTTACCGATTCTAATTCAGGGGACACAATCTTCAACAGATACGAAACAAATTCAGTTACAAATATGTTCTTATTTAAGGTCAATCGATATTTTGATTTTATTCCATTCAGTGCAGAATTTGTTATATTTTCGTTAGCTTGTTGTTGTACATAACACTATAAGAAAAGAGAAAATTCACTTAATGCATTAGCAAAGAAACAGCGAGAAACTATAATAAATCAAACCTCATAATCTTTTCTTGGATATTCCATGCGTGGATGTGCAACACCAGAGAAAAATCGATGAAAATTAATAATCGGATATGGATAATAGACAAATAATCCAAATAATTGCAATGAGCTTGTTCGATAATTTATTTGATCATAAAAATGGATCCATTCATTTATTTGAGAAAGCTTAAATTTTTGATCATGAAAATTACATTTTAGGTAATTTTCAAAACACCCTACGAATTACAATTTTGTTAGTTCACGAAACTTTATCTCATCATAATATTATGCAAAGAATAACACCTTGCATCAATTTCTCGTATTCGCCGTTGGTACTAATTATGGATTCTAAACGATCAATATAACGATTTGCACTGTTCTCTAATGTACAAAAACCAAATGTTTTAAAGTCTTAGTTGGAAAACCAAATGGTTAAATTATTTTAAAGTCTTAGTTATGAAAAAAATACCGGAATCTCGAGCAAATGCATCACGTGATCTGACTTTGGAACTTCTTGTTTGAAATATCTCCTCCCATATTGTAAAGTACGATTTATTTGTGTCTTTTCGACCAATGCTTGTTTTTGAGATTAACTCTTTTGTAACCACATTAGAACTTTGTTTGATAAACTAACACGACAAAATATGAATATTTAAATGATGATAAAAATTAAGAATTTGCATTTTGACAAATAAGCACAAACCTGTAGGGTGGTTAAACAATTTCTTATATCACCTTCTGCTGACCCCGCTAGCACAAATAAGGTTGATATATCAACCGATAATTTCTCACGGTCACAAATCTCTTTTAATCTATTTGCCAGCCTGTTTGATTGTATTCTTTTAAAATTTACTACTTTCGCATAAGCTTTAAGAGGACGCAATGCTGCAGTATATCTAAATAATTTTGAGACCAAGATATAAAATTGTTTCATTTTGCTCATTTACAGATTTTCAATTACAATGCACTTACTGATCGTTGCAGATACATATAATAGGACGAAGCAATGGTTTCTTGGCAGACTCCTTTTTCTTGCCTGAAGAACCGTGGTTGGTTATTTAAAATATATATATATAACGACAGTGTCAGTAAAAATATCTTACTTTTTTTAGTTCCTTTGGACGTCAATTGGTTTACATCTCGCGATAATTGTTTTTCTCCATCAACTAAATCTAAAAGTAATTTAACAAAATTCTGTATATAATTGTTATAGGAAAGCAAGATTAATGAAATGTGAATTGAATTTTTAAAATGGTAACGTAGTTAAATAGTTTATAGACCTCATCACCACTACCGGAAACCCCATCAATCTCATCAATTATTATCAAGTTTGGTTTTTTATTAAAAACGACTGATTGAGTTTCCAAAGCATCCTTAATTCTGTTTTTGATAACCTGACCGGTTCGATCATCGCTTTAAAAAACGACACAATTTTAATTAATGAGTTGAACTATATAAAATTTGATGTTTACTATTTACCTCGCATTGATTTCTACAATATTATATCCACAGTGCGTTGCAACTACGTGCGCCAAGGTCGTCTTTCCACATCCAGGAGGCCCAGTCAGCAGTAAAATCTGGTTAAGAATATTCCATTAAAACTTACTTAATATTGTTTGTGAATTCCTCCATGAATTACCTTTTTTTCTGGCCGATCCCATCGATCATTAGACTAAACAAGAAAATAAAAATTAATAATTCATTGAAACATATTTACACAAATCTACGATATGTATTTATTACCTGATTTTGTATATTGTCTTTATGATAAGTTTCTTTGCCAAAGACACAATAATTCCATTGCACTAGCCACTTTAATACATCTCGATTAATGCTCTAGGAACAAACAAATGGAATAAGTTGATGCGAAGAATTCGTATATATATCAAAAGAATTATTATTATAGTACCTCATCACCAACAAGATCTTTGTAGGATTTTGGACGATACTTATCTACCCATAACTTCGTTTTAATGTTCACGATTTCATGATCACACGAATCTATTTCCATCCGGCTTATGATCGCGAAAAAAAGTTATATATAACAATTTGAGGTTGTGAGTATTTAAATTTCCACTGATTTTTTTACCTGGCAGCCAGTCCACTCTCGCGCTCAACTTCATCCGCTAATTGGTATATAGAAACACCTAAAAGGTGTCTTTTTTTAGTCATATTTAAACGCGTAATTTACGTGTTTTTTTTTTGTGGGGATCAAAAGGGAAAAGCTACGGGCACAACATTCACGTGATTATTTGATCTGTAACGCATGATGTCTACCAGCTACTATAAACGCGTGTGAATTGAACATTTTTTTGTGTTTTACAATACTATATCTCGACCTATGAAAATTGCGAATTTTGATAAGTGAACATAGATAAAAAATTTTAAGATATTAATATATATACTTAATATATAATGTAGTGTAGTGTTTGGTTTATCAATATTAAAATAATGATTTTGTTCAAAAATGTTTTTTTTTTTAACTTTGGCAACAATGCCGGCTCGTTTATTAGGTTCTAAATTTTTATAGTACAACAATTTGTATTTACATTTTACAAAATCAATTATTACTAATACTATATTAGCAATCCTAATCTTTACTACTAGCTATATGACAACTACTTGTGGTCAGGAGATCACGTATGTACTGCTATCCGGCTAAGTCACGTGACACGGCTACTCCAAACTAGGGTAACCCAGCATAGCGGGCTTACATTCCGATTGGCTAGAATGTTGGAATGTTACACTAATAATCTTTACATATTAGAACAGTCCTCTAGTTAACTTTAAATCAATTATATATCACGAAAACAAATTTTAGAAAGTTGCAATTCCAAAAATATTAAAGAATACCTTCAGCTTTATATATAGTTAAAATAATTTAAGAAATGGCAAAATAATTTAGAAGTTAGCTAAAAAATGTTTATTTGAAAGCATGTTTGCACAAGATTCCTATTATGAAGATCTAGCTCTTTCTAGTGAAAACAAAGAAAAAAGAAAGAACCAGCACTGTAATTTAAAGAATCAAAAAGGGATTATTTGTGACAAACAGCACAGTACTTTTGTTGTGTTTGATTAGATGATTATACCAAGTTTCAATCATCATTTGGACTTGGTTGGCAAGGTTTTATACTAAAAACATTATAACAAATTAATTGTAAATGCAAAAAGATCTAAGACTAACTATGTATATTTACATCCAAAACATTAAATATATACTTTTACAGCACAATCTGGTACAGAAACAAAGGTTTTTTTAAAGGTCTTAGAACATTTACTCAATTTTCTTGAGTTACAACAAAAGGTAATAATATGTTATTATTGTTTATACAAAATTGACAATAATCCAGAATATGTTAATTTATCTAATTATTTGTTATCATTAAAAAAGATTTCAAAAGAAGATATAAGAAATATTCAAGGTAAATCATATATGTTAAGAAATAATATTATTTACTTACAATCTGAGTTCTAAGAAATGAAATCTGTATATTATAAAGTATGTGCAGAACTTGATGAAACAAAATTAAATAAATAAATAATTATATTATTATTATTTTTTTTTTTTTACTTATAATTTTTTTTTATTTTTAGAGTTAATTTCTCTTAGCAAAAAAATTAAGCTAATAACAGATATGTTATACACAAGACAGCATATATATAAAAAGAAATCTGTTTTTAATCTTAATGAATTTAAGAAAATATTAGAAATATTAGAAGAAAGTAAACTATTATTAAAAGATTTTTTTAATTAATTAATAGCTAAAATTAATCCAAAAGTAAAGAATAACATAACTAACAAAAAAAATAAGAAATAACTAGTTTTTTTTGTTATTTTTTAGTAGGTCTTAATAATAAATTTATTTATAAAGTTAAAGCAAAGATTAGATATCATTATCAGCAATAGAAACCTTAGCAGATGCTGGCTTAACAGTATAATATGAGACTATTATATAACAAAAAACCCAATATATAAAAATATAGACAATGACAGTAGAAAGTTTTCTGTCAAATAATATAAACCTAGAAAAAGAATTAAAATTTGAATTTCTATATATAAATATATTATATAATATAGTATTTTTGTTTTATGCTTCAAATTTTCAAATTACTAATCAATATATATTTTTTATTAAGATGAAAAACTAATTGTACTTAATGTTGATGATTTCTATAACATATACAAATATTGTTATAATAATTTAATATTACATATAATATCCTTTACTTTACTACAGTATTACTTAAAGCCCTGCCAAATATAGCATCAATACTAAACATTAAAAAAAAATATTCATAATAAAAGAGGTATTGATGTAAAAATAATTATTGACAATCCTAATTTATATTTTTTTTCTAATTTATAGCATAGTTATATAATATGAAAATCAAACATTTATCAATTCAAATTTCTTGCTTGTGACATATGAAGAGCAAGTTGAACATTTATTAGTTTACAGTTATAATATTTGAATTAAACAATGTAAAGAAGATCAAAATATAAGCAATACTAAACTTATAAAACTAAAGAAAGGAGTGCTTTATTCAGTTAACAATTATGTTAATGCTCTTCAAAGTTTAATGGATATAACTGAAACAAAGTCTTACTTTAAAACACAAATTATTGTAGCATCTATGAATTATTCTGGGCAGCTTAATATATGACATATTATTAATTATAAAATTAAATTTGAAAATTTATTTGATATACCAGAGCAGGTTTTTCATATTGTGCCAATAATTAAATCTTTATATATATCTTTGAATAATCATAAAACTGTATTTCTTGTTAATTATAATTTTTTTGAAAAACTTTATCTTGATATTTACAGAAATAAAAAGATTTTGGCTAAAAATCAAAACCTTACAAAATAAATTTATTATTAGAATTAGCATTTAAAGACTGGTCTCAAATTTGTCTAATGGTTTTACAGAAATTTGAGCAATTAAAAGATCCAAAAGTCAAAATTGTTAGTTAACTCTCCCTGACGATCACTCGTACCGAATTTTTTACAAACGACGAGCAGAAATTTGTTAGAAAGAAAAGGAAAGG
>CAJVQA010012540.1:0-10052 GCA_910591915.1 Cetraspora pellucida
TTTATTTAATTGCAAGTTAATATGTAAAATTTTGTGTAATTACATTTTAATTCAAATGTATCAAGTTGGTGTATCATCCTTAATGAGATAACCAATATCTAAATATTGATGATTTGCACATCTAACGGAATGCGTTCAACAAGTTCATTTGGGTGTTTCCAAGTGAAAAACCAAGTAGTCTAAAAATGTATAATAGAATAATCAATTCCACTATTTTTTAATCACGTACTAGTATCATTAAAGTCCGTATCCCGTTGTCTAAAGAATTCTATTTTTAGACTTTTATGGTATAAAAATTCAATGAAAAGCAAATATTTAAACTAGATCAACTATACAATCCATGTGATAATTACATATATCAGATATTTACAAAAATGCAGAAACATTTGACATGTGAAATTGCGAACAGATAAACTTTCTGCTCAATTTAGAAAAATAAAATAAGATCGGATTTAAATTTTAAAGCTTTAAATACTTAAGCAAATCTAGTAGTATTGTTATGCAATGATCGAAATAGATTAAGGTATGTCATATATTAGCCTATTCATTATTTTTTACTCATTTGAAAATGATCCAAGCCATTTGGTCATTAGTCATTTTCAAATGATCCAAAATTTAAATGAGATGGTCATTTGAGATCATTTGAAAATTAAGCAAATGATCTGGTTATTTACCTGATATAATCATTAAGATCGTAACCAAACTTTCATGACTAAGCAAAATGTGTGACACTTGAACTTTCATCTATATGTATGTACATATATGAATTGCACTTTTTGACATTCGATTTCGTATTTATGTGCTTCTAAAAAATGCAAATTTATTATGATTTGCGCTTGTCCATTTCCACATTCCAAACTTTGATCAAATTATTAATATTGATATAAACAAATGACATATACTGTATATTTTCTTTATAAAAATAATATTTACAAAATATCGATTAATTGGTAATTTGGGGGACTTGGAACTTATCCAGCAAGTAATTGTTGCAGATCATAATGAAATCAGATCATTGTGAAATTTAGGGGTCTCAATTTAAACATATAACGATAAGCCCTACCAAAATCCACCTATACTCTTTCTAATAATTCTAACCCTAGACCCTAACTTAACTATATAAAAAAACCTAATAAAAAAAAGGCCCCAAAAAATTTTAAAAATCCGACATAAAATAAGTTAAATTTCATGAATTCTGACACTGGTGGCATCTATAGTTGACACCAAAATTAATTCACGTACAAGATTCCACAAATTGCATTAATTACCACAATTAGCAAATATAAATTAATACGTATGACATACCATAAATAATCGTGGCATACCGCAATTCAGTAAATTTAATGTCACTATAGTGGTACTTGTATGAAGCTAATTAATTATGTGCACGTAGTTATACTATTGTCAATCATATGTTATCATGCTATTTTCGCATTATATCAAATCACAAATAATAAACCGATTGTTACTTGATTCTATTTACTTCGTATTTTTGCGGACAACCTAAAAATAAAATACACGACATCGAATTGACACCCATATGCATCCTGGATGAAGCTCATATTTCGATTTTGATAAATGTAAATTAGCCAATCACAAAGTCTTTTTGTGTTAGAACAGGCGGTCAAACTTATATTTCCAAAATAACGCACGTGCTCGTTAGAGATGTGTGAAATAAAGTGATCAGTGATTTGTTAATACAATAATTTAAACTTAAAATTAATAAAGCTATTATTATAACTAATAATCTACTAAACTCAAATTTCGTCCCGTATGAGGTCATCACACATTTCGCGTGAGGTCATATCGCATGCGAAATATATGCTAGGTTTATCGCGCGAGAAGTACATCGTAAGTACTCGAAATAACGCGCATATATTCAAAATAACGCGTATCTCTCCTGTCCGACCAGTGTTGGCTGATAACCTAAGTCATAACCTTGTTTTCTATACCTTGGTCATATACTCATATGACTTTCTGGTCATAAACATATCAGTCATATTAAATGCTAATGAAAAAATTTTAATATGATTCTTGTTACATTAAAAAAGGTCATAAGTATATCAATCTTCGTTATGACCAAATAACCTATGACTTGTCATATAGGTCATTAAAGTGCAAGTTTACTGACTTGTTTTTTTATTATGAAATATTATATACGTCCCTATACATACTCCAACCCATTTCTCCCACATCTCCCATATAGAAGTAGGTTGTTCTTTCACGAAACTTAATTTAGTTTGCTAGCAAAAATCCTTTACTTCTCAACTTTTCTGTTTGATTATATCAAGGAAAGGGTATAATCAGTTCCTTGAACAAGAGAAATACAAAAAGCTGGATGTCAAGAAGAAAATAAGCTAACCATAGCAATTTATTTTGCGAGTAATACAAACTTTTAAAAAGGCAGTTTTGGTTATTCCGAAAAAAAAAAAAACCGAACTACTCGACAACTAATGCTTAACTGATCTCAGTGCGCGAATTAGAAATGTCGGAATCAGATTTTACATATAATTTAAGATAGCTTATTCTATATCTCCAAACCAATCAATATCTAACGTCCTAACCTTGAATTGCTACATTCACGTACTTGGTTTATTTTATACAGTCAACTATCGATATAACGGAGACCTGAAATGGCCTAAGAGTTTCTTTCATTATATAGCATATTCATTATACTTATATAACGGAATAGGCATGACTTATTTCGGTCAGATTTTTTAATGAAATTGCAGTCATAAACTGCGCCAATGCATTATACGTATTAAAATTCGCTATATCATTTACGGGTTAGAGATTGTACGGCAAAAATGTCCTTTATACATATTATGGTCTACGTTATGTATTGAATCTATTATACGTATGTAACCGTTTTAAATTTCGTGCTAACCGGAAATATTACATGATCAGCAAAAAATTCTGATTGGCTAAAATTGCAGTTTACGTTATTTGATTATCTTTATCTTTGTGCATTTCATAACTTTTCACACGTAAATTTCAAACCTTTTAAAAGAAATATTGACTTGTTATTAGTTAATTCGTTTTAAAAAGCTAAGAGTTTAATGTAATAACTTTATTATTACACCTCATATTTCAGAATAGTTGATGAAACAACTGAATATAGTAAATAAAAGTTTTGTAAAAAAAAAAAATAAAATAAGAAATCCTATTATTATGTACAATGTAAAAGCTTGCGTAACAAGATTTTTTCGGTTGAAATAAACAATTAAATCCTCCAATATGATAAAAATAAATGTTCTTTTAAATTAAAATAGAAAAAAAAATCAATTAGTTAAAGTATTCTCTTCTTTATCTTCTCCAGTTCTATCTTCAGTGTTATCTTGAGTTTTATAAATAGTTCCTTCTAGAAAACGGCAAAATTCAGGATCATTCTGATCATTCTGTTCACAATATTTTCCGATTGGCTTTCCAGCGTCAAGGTCAAGGTATATATCTGAAATTCTAGTACCAGGTGTGGCTCTTGGTGAAGATAATGTTTGTTCTTCCTTTTTTTCTACAAAAATTAATTTACAATAATTAATTTAAAAAATTACCAAACCTAATAACTTTACAAACTATAATAGATATACTAACTTTGAGCGCCAAAGCCAATGAATTTTAACAAGTCTTCAATAATAGCAAACATTGTGTTTTTTTTTTGTTTTGTTATTTTTTTGTTTTTTTGTCTTGTTTGTTGGTTTGTTTTTTTGCAAGAAAAATATCGATACTTTTTTTTTACTCGTAAATTTTCAATTCATTTTATAATGTATCGTCGGACTCGTATATCCAGGGTATGTCCCCATTTTACTTCACTCATATAAGGAGGGTACACCATATCTGGACAATACATAGTATTGATGTAAGGAATTTAAGATCCATGTTTCTTTGTACGTAAATTAATGTGTAATCAAGCATTATAGAGAATTTCTTAAATTATAGAATTCAATAAACGTAAAATACTTAATCGTTATTGATGTTAATAATTTAGGAAATGTTTGATTTAATCTGTCTTATTTATCTTATTTATACGTACATTTAAAGAGAGGATTCTAGTTTTCGGATTTCTTGCATCATGCATATCATATGCTTCAAAACTAGCAGGGTACACTCCTATGGGAATATTACAAGTCTTCCTTTTATAGTAGTTTTCACGCAAAAACACCCATCTGCGCATTATTTTGTGCATATATGTGCGTCATTTCATACGTGCATGTGCGTTATTTTGAGATAAAATCTGTCTTACATCGAAAGACATTTATGTGATTGGCTAATTCACATTGAAACATGCACGTTTAATGTCAATTCGATATGCATGTTATCTTTAGGTTGCACAACTTTCGAAATAACGCCAAGGGCGTTATTACTCGAAGATGTAGTATATACTGCGTGGGAAAAAGACCGGAATCATAAATTATACAATTACGGGAAGATGATCACATCTAGAGATTGGTCGTCTTAAATGATATCAACTTTAGGTTTTGAAGAATAGCTTGATGGTATAAAACTTTGAGGATTATCGAAAGTAAGCGAACAATACATTTGTAAATACCTGGATATATCGATCGGCGCTTTACAGTATCACGGAATAAAGTATCCGGTTGATCCACATAGAATTTCGATTCTATTCTTCAAGGACCATATTGAATTCAATTCTTTAGCGCATCCGAATTAGTATTTTAAGCCATATAATTTTAGTTAATTGGTGGTATTACAGAGCTTTATAAAAGTAACCTTTGAGCCGGGAGTAGCTTCTAATATGTAAGTACGTACGTAGGTACATACCTTTATTTAGAATTACATATGTACAGATATACCAATCTTGGATTTTGTATTTGATTTAAAACCTCAAACTTAGTAAAAAATAAATAAATAAATAAAATACGTATCCAAATAAATTTAAAGTTAGGGATTAATAAAAATCAGTTCTGCCAATCAGCCGAATTACTCATAAGTATACTGTAATCTGATATGTATTCGTCTGATTTGAGGAGACATGGACTTAAAGTTGAGATACGCCAGAATGGAATTCGATATGAGATGCATTAAACCAGCCTATTATTCATACAATTGAAATGCGTAATGATGCTTAATAATAAAAAAAGTCTGTGTGTATTTCGAGCAGAACTAAGTTATGGTGCCAGGACCTTAATTGAATACGTATAAAAAAAAGGTACTATATGTAGTAACCGATCAAACTAACAAAAATTAAGAAAATGTTAGTATACTTATGGGTGCACCAATAAATGTTGCAGAATTTGACGTTGGAATGAAATTAAACGAAATGTAGAGTTTATCGTTATTAGATTATCAGTATGATTAGAATATTATACGTCACTCATATATCGACACTCTAAAAAACAAAGAATCGTCCAATACATCTCATTAAATATACAAGTGCAAAAATTTAAAAAAATGTCTGATCGGATGTCGTTATATGCGTGTAATGTTTTTTTATCTTAACCGTACGAATGAGTGGTGCTAAAAGAAAAACCAGACTTCGGCTTTTAAACTTAAAAAATTCGAAGAATTGAGGGTGTTCTCAAGCACCTTACTCAATGGATCGGAGGCAAAATTTTAATTAATCGGAAATTAACAAATCAATGATATAATCTATCATTTTTTTTAAAAATTTACCATTGATAAAGCAATACTTTTAATTTTTTTACACATCAAACATAATAAATAATAAAATTTCAACAAATTTCTAACCAATATCAAAAAAGTCACTGTATTTTAATTCTCGAAGGTTTTAAAACACATAATCGATACCTTGATATGAACATAACAAATGCAACCCATCTCTTAACATTAAATTAAACAATAATGAATGCTGCTATCCTGTTTCTTGATTAATAAAATTTAAATATTAATACTTACAAGAAAAAAATTTTTTACTTCTTATTGCTGTAATGCAACATTTGCTAATAATTCTATAAATTGATTTTGTTACTATTGTAACTAAATATTTAAATTAATAAAATTATTAAAAGAGAAACCAATGCAATTGAAGTTAAAGTTTTAATAACCAGTTAAATAGAAATTTTTTTATGTTTTAATTAGTATAATATAAATTATAAAAAATAGAAAAAGTATACTTATGTTATAGATCATAATGAAATTAGATTAAAATAAATTTTTTTTTAATTTTTAACAGTTTTGCTAATTATCTTTATTAAAAATTTTAAATAGTTTTTTATACAAAGTTAGTTTAAATTCTGGCTTGATATCTTCTTTTGTAAGTATTTAGAAACAGTCTATTGCATTAGTCAAGATATTATTTAAATTTAAAATTTATATCAAGTTAGTTAATAAAATTATTCTTCTTCTTTTTTTTAAAAATAACTTCTTTGATCTTTTAACTTTATTAACTTTTTTGAATAACATGTTTATATGAAACTATTACAGAAAGAGTATACACTAAATGCATGTATCACTTTTTTAAATTACCTATTTAAAAAATCTATTTAAAAATTTTTTACCAATTATTATACTTAACATTTTTACTTGGATACTTTATTTTAACTTTTCTAAACCTGTATTTTGTATTAACTTTATTAAGTTACAAAGTTTTTTTTATATCTAAATTCTCATTTTAAGCTTAAAATAATTTATCTTTAAAGTAAACTTTTTAGAGCTTTTTGTATTTTTATTTACAGCTAACCTGATATCATTATAATTAAATCAATACTTGTAGTCAAAACTAACCATTAAACCATTATACTTTTGTAAAGTTTATACAACTCTAGTACTTTTTTACAATCTTACTAATGTCTTATTTACTTTTATAAGTCTTTTTATACTACTAATTTTGTAAGCTCTGCATAATATATTTTTATGTCTGAATTAACTAGTAGTCAGGTTAATGAATCGTTTTTATTTGAAAATTCTTGTTTATATAGATCACTAGTTTTAAGTTTTTTTTTTAAATTAAAATTTTTATAGGTAATATTATTAAAGTTTATATTATTTTTTTACTTAAAATTTTTAAATAAGGTTTCTTATAAAGTATATACTTTTCAAATTTATTTATATAAAATTATATACTTCAAAAGTTAATCTTAGTATAATTAAAATTACAAAATTACAATCTTAGATACCTTGTTCAAGTTATTAAAATAAACCTATTTTTTAAAATTTTACTATCAATAGAATTTAAATTTTAGACCTATTATTTAAAAAATAACAACTCAATCATTATACTAGAATTACTATTCTTATTCTAAATTTTTAATATATTTGTTATTTAAAAAATATATAAAATAAAATAAATAAATTTAAGTTATATTTAAAATTTGGTAAAAATAATAATTCTTATAACTAACATTATTATTATTTTTTTAATATTAAAATAACCTTTTTTAACTTTTATTAACAATTTTTTTAGTAATATGATTTTTGTAAATCATTATAGGAAAAGTATACAATTAGTTATATATGTAACTTTTTTATATTACCTATTTAAGAAGTCTACCTAAAAGTTTTTTACTAATTGCTATACTTAATACTTCTTCTTAAGTGTTCTATTTTAAATCCTCTAAATCTGCACTTATATTAATATTACTAAATTATACTCAGATTATTATCTTAACTTTAAAACTATTTTATCTTTAAGATAAACCTCTCAGAGTCTTCTATATCTATTTTTACAACTAATTTAGATATTACTATAGTAGAACCAACATTTGTAATCAGAGTTATATTATTTAATTATTATGCTCTTGTGGAGTTTACTTAAACTTCAGCATCTACTTTATAGTATATTCTTTGTATTTTAGTATACCTTTGCTTTTTTATTAAATTTCTAATTCAGATAGCCTATATAGGACTATGACCAGTCTATTGGTATATTAAATTGGCTTAATATCCTTTTTCTTTAGTTTATTTCAGTGACCTAGTTGGTAGTATTTTTGAAACTTCTAATCTAAAAGTTTTTACTTATCCAAGTACTATAACCTTGATATCTGTTTTCAGTAATCTAATCTTTATAGTAGCATTATTAAAGATCTATATTATCTCTTTACTCAGATCTTTTTAAATAAACTTCTTGTTTCTTAATTTCAACAAATTTTTATGACTACAAAGACTTATTTAATATTTGTATTATCTGATGTCAATTTGTATTATTTTATATAACTAATTACACAAATACTCTATAACCTGTTAATTATGCTAATATGATTATTATTATAAATATATTAATCCAATTATTAGAAACAGTTACTATAATACAAGATTACATAAATAATTATTCAAATTTTCATTATTAATAGAATTTGAATTACTTATTTATAATTCTTTCTGATAATCTTCTGACCAACAATAATAACAAACTGAACTACAAAAAAATATTATAGAAAAAAATATTCCTGATCTTATATAAAGTAAATTATTATTGATGAAGCCAAAATAAATATAAAATACTAAGAAGCAGGCATACTTATAGTTGTTTAGAAAAAAGTCAAGCTTTTCTTCTTAGTGGACTATTTTTTTTGTTTAGTATTTAACTAGAAGAGTATTCTAGGAACAATTATAAAAAAACTCAAGTCAGGGCTATTAAAAACTTGAAGCAATTACTATATAATTGTAAAACTTACTTGAAAATCTACATATAAAAATCATTAGCTCCTACTTTTTTTCGAAAAAAATTTTGTAAAAGTAGGTAATTTATTTTACCCTCTTCAAAAGATCGATATGTAAAATCATCAAAACAGTTATTAGTATTTACTTTTTAAATAAGATTGTATTATATAGATTAGAAACAATACTGCAACACAAACATGACTCATACATGTAGCTTGAACTGCTAAAATCTTATGAAATACTGCTTCTGGACTAACCAGTAACCTATGCTAACTTTTTATATTTAAGTCAAAGTTTTGTTTTATATAGTTTTTGTTATATATTCTAAATAAATAAAAAAATAATAGAGTTAATTCTATTTAGTATAATTTATAATTTTTAAAAGCCTAATATAGGCTTATAATTGTAACTATCAGATAGTTATATAGCAAAAGTTGCATATATTTTTTCTTTTTTCTTTTTTTGGTTTTCTTCTTTTTCTTTTTATTTCTTATATTGTATCTTTTATTATCTTTTTTTATATCTTTGTATTTTTTTTATATAAGTTTTTTTTTGTTTTTGTTTACTTCTTTATAAGAAGATGTTATAAGATTGGCAACATTCTATTGTAGAACAGTAGTTAGATGCAGCCTCTAGCATATTGTAATTTTTTATAAAGTTAGATAGTCAATGCAGACAAATTACTTATAAGGCTCGTAGAAGTATCTATAAGATGTTAAACCAAAAAATTATATAAAATTTTGTATATATGTATGTAAAAAATCATAATAAAGATAAACTAGCAAGACTGCTTAAGTTTTTTTTTTTTTTTTTTAATTTTGGCGATAATGCCAGTTGGTTTATTAGCTTTAATTTGATATAGTACAGATTTACGATTACATTTTTAGAATCAATTATTACTAATACTATATACTATCTAATTTTACATTACTGACTTCATCTGGTTACTCTTATGGCACCTAAGTGCATGTCTGCTACATGCCTGCATGCAGTTACCTTAACAACTACTTGCAGTCATGACATATATTAAACTACTACACAGACAAGAATATCTATCGAACTTAATATGGTATTCCAAATGCCAGAAGTACTGTCTTCTGTAAATCGTATCTATGTGTCTCATTCACATGTTTTACCTAGTTTTGTTTCTTCTGCCTCCTAATTTAACTATATCTAGTATTACCTTGTTCCCCATATTTCTCACCTTTTCATCACTATACTACTTCCAAATTGGTCCTACTCAGATATGTTTGATCCTTATGATCTTTCCATCTTTGGTATGCTTGTTATTATTTTTCTAAGGTGTTCTGACAATGGTCCAGGATCTGCAATAAATCTGTATCTCAAGCCAGATCTGCTGCTATTATTAGTCTTTTTGATTAATTTATATCTCAAGCCAAATCTGTTGTCACCATTCTTGCAAATGCCTCAGGTCTTAGTGTCATATAGTAACTTGATGCTGCATTTAACCTTCA